>VXBU01006607.1:81508-98931 GCA_013400315.1 Bombycilla garrulus | reverse complement strand
GGGGGACCCCCCCCCCCCCCCCCCAAAATGAGTCCTATGCCCTGAGAGTTGCCAGAAAGTCCTTAAAGTCCTTGTCTGAAGCTTTGCTTTCTCAAATCACTCAATGTGTGAGTAAGTTAATCCATCAGTAAGCGCTGTTTCAAGTTTTTGGGCAGTAATTTGTGCTGAGTTGTTCAAAGAGGAACCCATGGGGCTGCCAGGAGCCTGGGGTGGGCTGGGGCAGGTTATGGGGTTGCAGCCCCAGAGCTGGGAGAAGGTGCTTGGCTTTGTTCCATGGTCTTTGCCCAGGCTGACTCTAAGGTGGTACAGAGCCCTCCCCATGCTGCTGGAGTCATTCTTTTTAAATAAAATCTGACCATTTTTGTTCATCTTGCCTGTGCTTTGTGTCTGCTTCCCAGTTGGCAACACTTGGGAAGTTGTTGGGTTTTTTTTGCAACTTTCTGTTGAAAGACTTTGGTTTTTTTTTTTTCCCAGGATCAATGTTGCAGTGGAAAAATCCTATTTTTCAGCTACCTCTCTGCATGGCCTCTGATAGAGCACCCTCTCCCAAACCAACAGTAACCAGACCACAAAAATTGTTCTCAAAGATGCAATTAAAAGGAAAGAAAAGGGCACCGACCAAGATCTCTTTTTCTTTCTACATTCTGAGAAAGCATGTGAATTACCCTGCTCCCAATTCTTCCCAGAACATCGTAGTAATGTTACAAATTTAGTCATAAATCTGCGGTTGAATTATAGTTATCATTGTAAAACAATAATAACTATGCAGATCCTTATTATGGTGCATTAAGTTACAATGATAGTAAATCTGTCACAATAACCATGGCAACTCTCTCAGGCACACAGCAGGGCTCCGTGATGTTATTGATAAAATCTGCTGAACTCTGCTGTCTTACCCTCCGCAGAGCCGCGGGGCTGGTTTATTGGGATGGTGATTAAGTGATGCAAACCATCTCCCTCTCCCCTGGCACTCATTTGTTCTACTCGTTTGTGTGGAGAGAGAGGCATTAACTGCTCTGTCACGGGGCACCGGGGAGCGGCGATACCGGGGCACTCGCGTTTGCAGGATGCGTTCAGGCTGAAAGGAAAGGGGCATGGGAAAGGGTGGGTCTGGCTTGCTGAGTGCTTTTTGGGGGATGCCTGGCTGGTCTGCACGGGATTTCTGGGGTCTTGGTGGCTTTGGGTGGGTTCTGAGCCAGCTGCTCGCCCAGGGGTGGCTTTGTTGGGTGGGTGGCGCCTGTACCCTGAGAGCAGAAAGTGGCAAGCAGGGGCGTGGCCCCGAAACAGCACTCGGTGTGGAAGATGCTGAGCCTTCCCTCGGGCTGGAGATGGTTAATGGCTCTGGGCTGCCGGGGCCAGAGCTGGGAGTGTGCTGGAGGCAGGTCGGTGGATGGGCTGACTCAGGCTGTGGTCGGGCTGGAGCACCCAGCACAGAGACTCTCATCGTGTGGCTGCCGCTCTGACATGTTTTATGGCCTTGTGTCATCTCACTCCTGGTCCTGTCCAGCCCCACTGCTGCCAGAATAACCCACAAAAAAGGCTGTTCTCGTGAATTTCCCTGGCTTGTTTTGGGGCAAGGGAATATCACACTTCTCTGGATGCCTCTGGGAGCCAAACCACAGCAGCTCCTTCCTAGTTTCCATTGACCTCATGCATGTGCGATCTTACACAAACGTGTGGGGCAGTGCCAGGCGGGGGCACCGCTTTGCCCAGGCAGGGATGAGTGTGGAGGCATCAATGGCTCCTGGTCCCATCTCTCCAGACTGTGACAGCTTGGAGGACCCACCTGCAGTCTCTCCATTGCTGGTCCATGACAAAGTGAGGCCATTTCATCCTAGAACGGACTTGGGGTTTGTTAACCCAGTTCCCTCTGTGGACTGGTGCTCCTTGAGGTTTATTTCAGACAAGCACAGGCCGGGCTGCAGCTGGCAGAGATATAGGAGCTTCTGGGGTGGTGGGAGACTGCCCTGATACATCTCAGCTGTATCAGCCAGCAGAGAAAGCCACGTGGCTGTGCTGGGCTCTGCTGGAGCTGGTGACAGGCTCAGGGACACACTGCCATGCGCTGGTTGCTGCACCCATGGGTGACATGGGCTGAGAAGCCACAGGTGAGGGCACACTGGAGAAAAGCCACTCTGCTTTGCTGGGCTGGTTCTTGCTTCTTCATCCCCTCCTCTTCCCTGCCAGGGCTGCCAAAAATGGGCATCTTTCTCCTTTTGTCATTTTTCCATTGCAAGGTTTCATGCTGGTTTAGGAAAAAAGGCTAATAATTTATCACTCTAATAGGGTTTTTCTGGCTGAAGAAAAGCCCATTAAAGTCTTGCTAAGTATAGGAACTTGCAAGTTTCATTGTGAGTGTTTATATTTTCTAATTGCTTGCAGATGATGCCAGTGTGTAGCTGACTATTGGACTGTAAGTGCTGGCTGGTTTCTGTGCCACTGCTTTACCGGCTACTTTGGGCAGGTCTGCCATGGCTGGAGGGTCAGAGTTTATTTGAGAAGGAGTGAAGATGCTGGGAGGTGCCTCACCTGTGCAGGGATCCTGCAGGATGCCTTTGGTGTTTGCTTTTTGCCCCAGGATGGGACAGCCCAGGATCTGCTGCTCTCTGGGTGCAGCTGGTGATGGTGCACGGAAGTGAGGAAATCACAAATCTTGCCAGGAGGGCAGCTGGCCCTTCTGAGGGATATTCTTTAAAATATAGCATTTAAAGAAATAATTAATTGAGGGAAATATTTGCAGTTGGTACTGCTGAGGCATTTCCAGTGCTCCAGTGATTTTATTTAAACACTCAATTGGGTGAAATGTATAAGACAGCCTTCTCCATCCTTATATTGGGAAATTTCCCAGCCCCATGGGAAATCCATCTGGATCGCTCTAGGCATCAGCTTTCAGAATGAAGGGAATATCTGGGGTGTTCTCTTTGCTCATGCAGGTGAGAGGATTCCAGAGGCTGGCATAAGGTCAAGCAGAGGGAGGGGCTGAGACAGGATGGTCCAGCAAGAGGGAGACAGAGTTTTACTGCTCCTGACCTGCAGCCAGTGCCCATCTTCCCTTCTCAACCTCACTGTTCTGCTCCTAAAGACTCTCTGCAAATCTTCCTTTTGACTGCTGGGATCTTTTCAATTCTGTGTAAGGATCTGTGGACAGATTTTTCTTTTTGTTTCTGATTGGAAGCTTATCAGTATAATTACACAAGCATATGTTTTATAGATTACATCTTAACACTGTTAAAGATCAATCTGGTATTTACTGTGAGTTATATTAACTGCTAGTGATGACTATTACACAAATGCTGACAAAATTATTGAACAAGAGCCATTTGAAATCGCAGGCTCCTCGTATGTGCCACTGTGCAATACTTTTCTCTATTACTGGACTGAGAAAAGGGACTTCAAGTATCCAGACTCCTTCATGTATTTATGTGGCTAAAGGCATGATGGATTTCATATGTTGCAAAACCTGAGCTTTCATTTAAAAATAATAACTGGGCTCTCCAGGTTGCCAGCCCTGCTCAGCGCCTTCATTCCCCCTTACCTTGACAAACAGGAAACCCCCAATGGCCAGCACACCTTTCACAGGCTCCGAACTCAACCTTTATTGTGTGGTTTGGGTTTTTTTTGGTTTGGCCAAAATACTGTCTCAAGAGCTCACAGTTCTCAAGACAGATTTGTACTACAAGGGCACAGAGAGATGTGCCATGGACAGAGGGGACATTGCCACAGAGCATGGTGGCCTCATTCTGCCATCATCATGGGACTGTTTTAAGGTTGGGATCATCTTTGATGTGAAATGTATGGAAGTGGGGTTGATGTGTCACCTCCTCTGTACTGGCACCCTAGGAGCAGCTCTGATGAGATCCTGCTTTCCATCAGATCTGATGAGGAGGGAAGATAGGGAAGCTGGAAAGGTTTGGTGTCAGGAGAACAGATATTTGGGAGCTTGTTAAATTGGGGAAGCAGGGGGAAGAATATTGGTTTTATAAAAAGGAGCTCTAAATGACTCAGGATGCAATAAAAGCTCCATTTCCAGCTGGGTGGATTGGGTTACACTTTGGATTGTGGAGTTTGGGGAAAAATAACGCTGTGCTTCTCATTTGGGTGGGTGTGCACAGATGGGGCATGACCTTCTCCTGGGCCCAGGAGGCCTTGGAGGGAGATGAGATCCGTGGGTTGGAGCTGCTCTCAGGATCCCTTCTGCTCTGTTTGCATGCAGGATGGCACAGTGCAGTCTCTCGTGGCAACTTATCAAGGAATGTGCCTTTGATGATATGGGACACCTGGGAGCACTAAATAGTGACTTATAATGGGCCAGATAAAAATAAAGACTCATTTTGTTCTGGCTGTGGCTTACAACTGGAAGTTTTAATCTCTCCAGCTCTCTGAAGGGGCTGGGAATCCTTTGCTGTCTTAGCAGTGTGAAACCTTGGGCCACAGAATGGGAAATGAGGAGAGGACTCAGGCCTTGTGTGCTGCTGCTTTGAAGCCTGAATCTCTGTTTTGAGAAACTTTCTCCCTTAGTGGCTCTCTGAGGGGGGAAGATGGGTCTTGAGGAAGCCTCCTGAACACTGTGCTGAAGTTGCTCACCAGGGACCTGTGATGGAACAGCCGTGGCTGTGGCAGCTGTGGGGGGCTGCTCTGCTGGGGAGCTTGGGAAAGCTGCTTTTCCTCGTGTTTTTTCTGCTTGTGGGATAGAGCAGGTGACTGAGACAAGCACCATCCAACAGAGCACCTTGCCCACAAGTGATACGGAAGGTCAGGCTTTGCTGGTCTCAGGCACACCTTCCCTGTGGGTCTGGCTTCTTCACACGGCCAGAACAACAGGCTTTGAGTGTTCTTGGTCACTCAGAGGAGAAAGGGCTGCATGGAGAAGGCAGCTCGGGGCAGGGAGGAGGTAATGGAGCAGCCCTTGCTGCTTCACATGGCTTGGGAAACCCTCTCAGACCAAATGAACCACAAAGGGGGAAGGTCCAGCACAGCAGTGTCCTTCAATTGTCCTTATTGCAGCCCAGGGAAGGGGCATCCAGCTCCTGCTGCCTCTCAGGTGTCCCCAAGATGCATTAAAACCACAGCTTGTTTTGTGCCTGCTGGTGCTGTAAAGTCAGAGCTCACTGTGCTTGTTGCTCCTGCTTTCCCAGCAAGGTGAGTCCTGCAGACAGCTCTCTGCCTGTTTTCCCCTTTTCCACCCAATAATTTGCTTCCAGATTGGGCCAGAAGGCAGAAGTTGTTCAGGTTTGTGAGAAACAGGAGGTGGTAAGAGAGTGATGCTGGGGATGTCCCCAGTGAGGACAGGCTGCTATGGGAGCTCAGCATCCAATGCCCAGGAGCCTGTGCCTCCTTCTGGTTGTGACTTCAATCCCTGGGCGCTGCTGGGGCTGGGAAGGGATCCTGGGCTGCTCTGTGAGCCTGGGGAAACTCCATGAGCACAGGCAGGTGCTCTTTGGTCTCAAGGCAGAAATAAAGCTGGTGGATCAAGGGGACTTTACTGTCTTTAAGGAAAAGCTGCTTCCCTGGGTGCACCTTCCTCTCTGGAAAAGCATTGGGGTGCAGAACTGCAGGGGAACAGGATCTGTTAGGCATTGCCTGCCAGCCCCCAGGGCTTGAGGATTTAATAATTTTTACATCTAATGGGAGCAAAGAAAGGCAAATAGTCCATGAGGAGAGTCCCACAGCATAAGCTATTGAAATAACAGATGGAAATATTATATTTTTTGAAACATTCTTGCTGCAGAGCTGCCTCTTTGAAGTGTGTTTGAGCAGAACACACCGTGCCAAGAACAGGGAGAGAAATTATTTGTGTCAGCAGGGCTGGGAGCTTGGGTGTCTCAGATGCTGCAGAGCCCCAGCTCACTGGACCACTCAGCCTTGCCAGGCAGGGTGTGAGGGTCTGGCAGGACCTGTCCACTGCAGGCAAATCCAGCAGCTGTGCTCAGGTGAGACGGTGAATATGGGCTTTTCCAGAGCTGTTGCTGCCCAAGAGTGGTGCTAATGTCCTGTGCTCACTCACAGCACTGTCTGACTACATTTGCACTCTGGCTTTTTTTCACAGATGATGAATGATTTTGGGGAAGGGAGGAGGATTAAAGGTTTACAGGATTTTTCTCAAAAAAGTGGAAGAGTGCAGTTTGTCCTTCTACCTAATTCTCTGTTTCTCAGAATGAAAAAATCCATATTTAGTCAATTTAGGGGAAGTTCAAGAAGGAGTGTGGCACCCCCAGGGCTCTGCCTGAGGATATGGTATTAAACAGGAGGCTGTGAGGAAGAGGTGAAGGGAATGTTGATGGAGGCAAGTTGCACGGTTAGCAGAGAGAGGTTTAGGTTGGAAGAAGCTTCTTTCAAAGCATGCAGGAAGGAATAAACAAGGCCAGGCAGAGTGACAAAGCTCTCAGCTCTGTTTAAGAGGCCCGTTTGGGTGAATAAACACTGCTGAGATCCGCAGCTTTCCTTGAGCCCTGACTGTGGAGGAAGGTGGCTCTTGGTGCTGGGCTGGTGGGTTTGCTCCTGAGATGCTGGTGGAGGGTGGCAGCACACCTGGGTGGTCCTGGCCTCAAAGCAGGTGTCTAGGAAAGGCTAGGTTGTGCTGAGTGGGGAGGATGGTTGTGCTGGGCGCAGAGAGGCCGCATTGCTCTGGCTTGTCCCCAGCTCAGCCTGGCCAAGCAGGCCACTGGAACTCCCCAGAAATGTTTCTGTGCCCCTGAGCAGACAGGAGGGACTGTCCTTACAGCTGCCATGTGCTGTGGGGAAGTGGAAATGTGCGGACCCCTAAGGATGCTGTGCCTCCAAGGGATTAGCCTGAGAGGCTGCCTTTGTGCTGGTGAGTTTCCTGAGCTGGTGTGGCTGAACAACATCAGGGTGAGCATATGTGGGTCTTCTCCATCGTGCAGCCTCAACATGTTTTGTGTTCACAGCAGGGAGCAGCACAAGCTGCTGGGGGCCGTGCTGTGACAGCAGGCTGCACTGCCATCCCATACCTGTTTGATCTCGTGGTGCAAAGACGTGTGTGTTATGAGCTTGTGATAAAGTTCCTGTGATAAAGCAGCGAAGATGTGACAGCTCCAGCCAGGCCCCAGCCGTGCTCTGGGATACAGATGTTGGCACTGCTGGTGGATGGTCCCAGCAAAACTTCACCAGGAAGAGTATTCAGGACTTGCAGAGCTACTTGGAAGTTTGTTTCCTTTCTGATGGAGAGTGAAGTTTGTGGTGCTGTAAGGTGCTGTATGGCCCTCCCTGAGGGGAATCGGGGTACGAGGGCTGCCTGCTGAGTTCTGCCATCCGCAAATCCTGGGTCCCCCTTGCCCTCCCTGAGGATGGTCAGAGGAGCCCTGAGCAGGTTTCCATTCCTGGCCTGGGCTGTGGTGCTTGTTAGCAAAGGCTCTGCTACTTCAGCAAGGAGATTTGATTTGGATGAGGCTGCAGGATGTGTGTTTGCTCAGGGCCTTCCCTTCCAGCTCTGACCAGCTCTGACCAGCTGATTCTCCCTAAGGAATGGGGAAACTGAGGCACAGGGACACCAGCGTCCCTGCAGTGCCTGTGGGTACGGAGCAGCGTCAGCTGTGTCCTGTTCTTGGTCCAGGGCAGAGGAGGGGCTGCACACAGCTCTGCTCCAAAGGAGACCTGGTCTTCCCAAGTGCTCCAGGGAGCTCTCAGGCAGCCGGAGCCAGCTTCGCTTCCACCAGCCTGATGGCAGTTCCGCTCCTAATAAGTTAATCTGATGGGTTTTGTCATGAGCAAAACAAGAAATCACGTTTTTAATAATAAAAAAGGGTCCTGCATCTTGTTAACATCTGGAGTTCAATCATTTCTGTGCTCAAAACTGTGGAATGCTTCAGCACAATATAAATCTTGCCACTTGCTGTACATGGGCTCCAGATGGGGAGGGAGAGTTCATGTTCACTTGTAACCCAGATGGGTGCTGGAGGCTCTGCCTGGAGCCTCCATGGCGTGTGGATCCCCTGCTCCCACGCTGGGTGAGAGGGCTGAACCCCCCACGTGGGCAGGGTTGTGTCTGGAGAGGGAAGATGTCTCCCCACTGCCTAAAAGCTTGTGCCAAAGGTTTCTCAGCGCCACGGAGTGATGGAGCCGCAGCCAAACACTCCCATGGGGCTAAAGCAAGGGCCAGGTTGGGCATCTCCACTGGGTGATGCACAAACCACTCCCGCGAGCCAATGGTAGGGCTGGAGCTGTGTCCCCTGACGGCACCCAGTGCCATCAGACAGGACCACATTGGGGTGATGTTATCCCGATCCCCCGCGGGTTTATGTCCTCTGTGTCCACCTTGGTTCGCACCCAGTTCACTGTAAATAAATACACCAAATCCTGGAGCAGAGCTGGGGATGCCTGGCTATGAACGCAACATCAGTTTGGAAACGAAGCATTTATCCTTGCTATGCTCCTTTGCCAGGCTCTAACCAGTTCCTTACCTTTTGCACAATGACTAATTTCCTTAATAATCCCTAGAGGCGGGATTTTCTGAAAATCTGAGTGTACCCATCACACCAGGAACATTTTTAATGAAAGCAAGAGAATTTATTCTCTCTGGAAGTTTAATTTTCACTAAAAAGACAAGTTAATTGTTTCGTTGTTGTTGTTTAAAACCAAGATTGTTGCAGCTTGAGACCAAAACTCTGTCTTTTTTTTTTCTAGGTGTTTTGACCTTTCAGACAAGTCAGGCAAATTTCCACAAAAATATTTTCTGTGCTTTAAAAAAAAAATAAATCTGTTTTTGACTGAAAAATGACCTGCTATGAACTGTTTGGATGGAAATTTTTTAAGCAGCCGTAGTCAGGGTTTTGATGTGAGAAAGGCAGGAGTAGAGCTGCAGGCAGGAGTAGGAAATATGTGCCCAGAGTTGGGTCTGTGCAGCTTGTGGGTCTGTTGGTGTTGTGAGGCACAGCAGTTTGGCTTTTCCACATTTTTAGAGGTTTTGGGGATGTCTAGAATGGAGACACCACAACCAGGCTGGGGGTTGGGTTTTCTGGGGTAACATGAAGGTTTACAAACAGTGATACACAACCTGTGTGTCTGAGTCTCTTCAGGAAAGCCACTAGGAATGTTTTGGTTGGCTTTTTTTTTTTTAAGGCACATGTGCACTTCAAGACCCTGCTCACAAAATTAAGCTCTTAATTTCCATTAAAAACAATTTGCCTGAATACCTTCCTCCAAGGCTCTGGGTTTGTCAGCTGGTATCTAGGTCTTATCTGTCCCTTTAGGCATTTAGATATCCTTAAACTGCCTGCCTCCCAGGGGCTTCTACAGAAAGTAGGGATGTGCCTGCTGGCTTTCCTAAATAGAGATGCTTTCCTGGAGCAGGGCTGGATCAGCATTCTCAGTGTGGCTCTGATGGATGACTTACTGCTCTGACAATCCCCTTCCCCAATTTCCATCTTGGCCTTATTTATCGGGAAATTGAGCCCAGGCATATGAAAAGCATTTTTCTTTTTTATCAGTTTGGCTGGAAAACTCTATCTGCTCCAGTGCAAAGTCAGTGCTGCTCGTAGGCAGCTCTTGGTCAAGAGGAGAGCAGTGAGGGGAGGGTCTCGAGGGTGGGTTGCTGCAAGGGATCACAGATTTTCCTCTGCTGGAAGGCTCCCACGAGGATCATCAAGTCCAACTCCCTGCTTCTTGCAGGACATCCCAAAACTACCGTGCTGCATCCTGCTGGACAGGACCTGCTATGTTTGTCAGGTGACCTGGAGAGAGTTTTGGGATCTGCATGAGCTGAGATCACCTGAGGGTTTTTAAGCCATGTGTTTCCCTGTGTCAGGCTAAGTCTGCAGAGGAAGATTTTGGGATCTGCTTTGAAACATGGAACTGTTCTGAAGGAGGAGAGGTGATTACTAGCATGGATTGAGGCTGGGGTGATGCATGTCCCTGCCTCAAGTGGAAGGAAGGAGGTTCTGGAGGTGCTGGAGGAGGCAGAGGTTGGTTGCCAACACAGCCAGACTGGTATGTCAGCCTTTGAAACTCCTTTTTCCACCCAAGCAGGCTTGACTCACCACAAAATGAATGGTTCTACATAAAATGTCAGATCTCTTTAAAAAATAGAAAAAAAAGCTCAAGTTTTAACTGAAAAACCCAAAAGAACCAAACCGGAAATTAAAATATTTGGACTGTTAAACATTGGATTCCCAGAAATTTAAAAAAAAATTACACTGGATTGTTTTGGTTCCCAGATTTGGTTTTTCTTTTCCTTGGGAAACCATCTACCCTTGATTTGACAGAGAAAGAAAGAGACAAAATAAATCCATGGCAATCTCTACCAAGGTGACTGGAGGGTGGGGGCAAATATTCCTTCCTGACCTTAGTCAGAAATCCAGTAGTCCCAAATGCAGGATGCTCACCCAACCCCTGAGGTGGTTTTCCAGCACCCCAGGACTCCCACCAAACCCCTTTAACTATCTTAGCTGGGAGCGAAAGGGGAGAAGATGGATTGGAAACCATCTCCCTTGGATCAAAGCCACTTGAGGCTTAAGAAGCAGGTGTGAAAGTTTTATCTCTGGCTGCCCCAGGGTGGGTTTGTTGTTGCTGACCAGGCTGTGACTCTTCCATGCTCTGATAACCCAGTGAGGAGGAAGGGTCCCAGCTCCTTCCTCAGCTCTTGTAATGGAGCTGCAAAAGGTGACTCCCTCAGTTTGCTTTTCCCCCTGTCTATGGTTGGATATCTGTAGATGTTGTTTGCTAAACAAGAGTGCCGGTGGCAGAGGAATTAGAAGAAATCCCTTCTTAATTGGAAACAGTGAGTCTGTGTATTTTTTCAGTTGTCTATTTTGGGCCTTGTAAAATTAAAGTTATTAACTGTAATGCAGCGGTTTCCAGATTCCCACAGCCCTTTACAATAGTGGGGAAATTCATCCCAGGTCACTGGGAGCCTTTAATGAATACATTAAGGCTTATTATTAAAATAAAGTACTTGCAGCTTTATGGGAGACATCTGGCAAGGCTGCTTGTCTCTCTGAAGGCTCCCTGAGTGTCCTCTCCCGGCGTGCACCACGTCAGGCCCAGCTTCCAGGAGCTGTTCCCCGCATAAGGATTCCCACAGGAGGCTCTGGGAGACACAGAGAGCCTTGGCTGCACATGGTGGAGAGCAGTTGTGCCAGACCTGCCCCTGTGGTGGCTCCATGGATGTTTCTGGAGCCCAGCTGGCACTGCAGGTACCGGTGTGAGCCCTCCTGGGATGCTCCTGTTCAGCAGAGAGGATGCACTGGGGTGAAGCTGCCTCGTTCACCAGTGGGATGTGCAGGCAGAGCTGAGCTGGGCTAACCCCGGGTAAGAGGAGGAGAGTCTGGGCAGAGCCAGCTGGCCTGGGTGCAGGCAGGCCAGCTTGGAGCCAGCTGCTGGCCAGCTGTGCTCACCCAAAGCAGGGCACTACAGCTGATAAACGGCTCCGTATCGCATGGTGTGGCTGCACCCGCACAACGCTGCACAGCCACATCACACAACAACTTGGTGTTGCATGAAAAGCTGGGAGCCGAATCCTTGGGGTTTAGGGCCAGAAAGCTGCCCTGGGCTGGCACTGCTGGGAGCAGGTACCTCGCAGCCAGGGTGCTCGCGTGCCATGAGAGCAAAGCTCGGCCCTGAAGGGTCTGGAATGGCTGTGATCTTATCGCTGCTTTATCTCCATCCAGCCCTGATCCCGGCAGAAAGCGGGGCCACGTGGCAGTAATTGTGTTAGGAAAACAAACTAATCTCCGAAGGGACAGAGAGCAGCTGTCGGGCTATCGGTGCTATCAGGGAAATGGATGTGGCCTGCCAGCTCACAGCGCTGCTCTGCCAGAGCAGGGGCCAGCCAGGGGATGGAGGGGGCAGAAAGGGAAGGAAAATAAGCTTGGTCTGCCAGGTGAGACTATGAAGGAGTGTTTGTCGTGCCATTCACCAAGAAGCTCTTTGCTTGCCAGAATGTTTGTGAAATGTGGTCTGGCGGGTCAAGTGTGGCAGTGAGGAGAGCCAGGTTAACCCTGGCAGATCCCTTATCACTGCCTGCTCGGTGTCTCCTCTGTGCTCCTTGTCTTATTTAGCAGCAGGCTTGAAGAGCTTTCTCTTAATGTGTTCTCCCCAAGGATGGCTCTGTGCTCCAGGCACCCCAAAACCTGCTGCTGATGCAGCTTGCCCATCCCAGGGCTGGGCTTGCCCTGCCTTGCTACCCTACTCCCTTCTTCAGCCCAGCCTGATGCCTCCAGAAAGGGTGCAGGAGCCAGACCCCAAGAGTGCTGGGGAGATAGAAGAGGTTCCTGGAGGCTCATGTGGAGACAGGCTGCAGCAGGAGGAGCCTTCCTCTGCAAGATTTCCCCAGAATTTTGAGGGAGAGGAACCACACAATGGTCAGGCTGGTTTTGAACTGGTTCTCTCTCCTGTGAAACCATTGGCAGGAAATTATTACAAAGATCCTCCAACTGTTGTGCTTGGCCCTCCCCACATCTCTCCTGTGCGC
The DNA here is from genome assembly GCA_013400315.1 of Bombycilla garrulus. Classification (NCBI taxonomy): domain Eukaryota; kingdom Metazoa; phylum Chordata; class Aves; order Passeriformes; family Bombycillidae; genus Bombycilla; species Bombycilla garrulus. Next base: position 86,507 of record VXBU01006607.1, on the reverse strand, counting down.
CTGGGTCTCTAGCCCAGGAGCTCAGCCATTGCCATGCAGGGAAACACGAGATCTTCCCCCAGATTTTGAATGTGAGCATCTTTGGGTGATGGAAGGTGGGAGGAAATCAAATGGCAGAGGCAGGGCAGCCCCACAGGTCACACATCTGCCTCTCTCCCCAAAAAGCTGAATCAATCCCCTGGCTCTGGATAACCCCAAACCTGGGGGAGGTTAAAATCTAGCTCTGAAGTGTCTGGCTCTGACCCAACAAAAATATTGTTGTTTCTGGATTATATGTTTAAGAGAAAAGAAAATCCTATCATGAAGCAATGCCAACAAGATACACAATTGTGTCTTGAATTTAGTCTGTCCTCCATACTCTACTAAGGCTCCAATTGAGATGGACTTGAAAAATAAAAAAATCTCACAATTACACAGCTCCCAAAAGCGTTCCTGAAAATAAATTTTTGCCATGTTCCTCCCCAGCAGTTAATTAAGCCTTCTATTAAATGCTGACAGGAGCTTGATAGTGTTATATGTTGCAGCAGGCTCTGTTCATGGTGTTATAATTATGGCAGTAAAACAGTTTCCATTATAGTCCTCCTTTTCATAAGCTCATAACTTCTGAAAACATTTACTTTTCACATTGAGACTTTTGCATGCCTGGCTTTAACCATATGGGAATTATTTTTTTTTTTAACTCTGAGAAAAAAAAATCCATGTAGTCCTCGTTATGGGGAGAAAATATGAGTTTTTTTCAATTGGACTATAGGTGAGGCAGAAAAGTTAATGACATAATTTTTCAAAAGAGATGGATAGCAAAAGCCTATGATATCTGATGCTTGCTTTGGAAATTGATAGGCTGGGCTTTACAGAGTGCCTGGAGCATTTCCCATGAGAGAAAAAAGAAATAATCCTATCTTTAATTTTAAAACCTTGGTGAAGCTAATGGCAGAGCCCCAAGGGAATCCACTTGTCACCCATTAGAAGCAACTCTTGGTTGCAGGTTAAAAATAGAGGTTAGTAATTAATAACTCTTCCCTTCTGGCAGCATTTTTGAGGTACTGACAGTATTTCTCATCTCTCATGGGGATGAGGACTCAGTTCTGAAAAATTTTGTGAACTAGAAATCCAATGGGTAAGATCTTTTAAGGTCAATGAAAATATTTTTCTTTGATAATTTCAAGCTTCCTGTTTTGATAGGATTTTTTTTTCCCTATAAGCAGCTTAATTCTGAAGAGAGAAGACCTTTTCAACTAAAGCCCTGGGATGTGTCACTGAAGGAAGTATAAAAGCCAAACATTTGGACAATTTGGACAAGGGTTTGAGCTTTTTTTTTTCCAGTTGAAACAACTGTCCAAACCATTCTTGCCTGCAAAAAGTAAAATGGGCATTTTCCCACTGTTCCCCTTCCCAGGGCCATTGCACAGGGAGTTTCCCAACTGGCCCATAAACTGGTGGGCAAATGGGATGGAGCCACAGTTGCAGGAGCAGCTTGGAATCGCTGTTGATATCCGCTGGACTCTTGATTTTAATTGTGGCTCCAGAATTCCGTCCTCCTTCCCAGCCATCACCATTGTGGCTCCTCAGCAGGCTTGGTGTCACTTGGGAAACTGAAGATACAGATGAACTTCCACTGCAGCCTTCAAAAGCATTTAGGATGATTAAAAGTCTGCCTCCTGATGGCGCCTTTAACCACATGGAAAGTGGGATTTATATTCTTAAATTGTTTCTCTGCTTTTGAAATTTGCTTTTTTGGGACTGGTGGTTCTTAGTAGCCCGTCAAGAAAGGATAGCTGGGAGTGAGATCAGGTGGGAGTACGGCTGGAAAGCAGTATTTTGTCCCTTGGTGCACTGAGATGCAGTTTTTCAGACAGAGCCAAGAGAAAAGGTGTCCTGGAGGAGGATGGAGAGGATGAATGGAGGCACAGACCTGTCCCTGAGGGCTGGCAAATGTCCTTTGACAACACAAATGAGTGATAAAGCAGGAGGAGATTGGCTGCCCCCCAGCCCTCCTGCTCTTCAGAAGTGGCCCAAGGAGCACTAAACACAGCAGGTATGTTCTTTTCCTCCTTTCTAAACCAGGGCCCTGACCACTGAACTCGGTTGTATATTTAATGTACGGCTTCACATTCCCCGGTGATGGCTGTGGGGAGTTTCCAAAGGCTGCCTGGGATTCCCGCAGCTCCTCTCCCAACCCAGAGGGACTGGTGGGGATGTGTGTGAGGCAGAGAGGCGGCTCTGTGGCCTCTGTGGCTGGGCTGGCTTTCCCGTGCCTGGGGCTGCAGAGGGACCGCTGGCCACCCCTCCACCCTCCCCCCGGTGTGCTCTGCACAGCCCCTGGCCAGCCTGGCTGCTTTCTTTGGCGTGCTGGGAGCTCACTCGGCTCTGGCCAAAAGCTGTCTTGACACTGATGTAATCGAAATCCAAATATCGCTGAGGGAAGCTTATCTGCAAACATGCCCAGCCCTGGAGCCAGCACCCCCAGCCCAATCACGCTGCCTGGGGCAGCGCCAGCGGGGTTGCGAGGCTGCTGTGAAGTCAGCTCAAAATGAAATGATGGTGTGTAGGCACGCAGCTGAGACCTGGGGGGAAGATTAGAGCTGGAAAAAACTGCCTTGACTGCCAGACCCAAGGGTCTTTGCTGACCTGGACCCTTTGTCTTTAGGTTTTGCTCCCGGAGGGTTTTCCTGTCGAGGAAGAGGGATGTGTGCCCCAAGTGCTGCTCAAATACTCTCTCTGCAGCAACTCCAAGGAGAGCCAAAGGCACAGGCAATGGTGCCAGGTAGCTTGGTCTAGGTAGCAGACCCAATGTATGTCCTTGCTAAAGACTGCAGCCAAGGAGGGATGTAGGCTGCTAGGGAGGATTCAGGACAAATGCACGTAACAGCAACAAAAGAGAAAAAATCTCCATTGATGGGAGAAAAAAACCTAAATGCTCGAAACCGTTGCTCACGGTCTTGAGTTGGACAAGAGAGGTGGAATGAGAGAGGTGTCAAAAAGTAGGAAATTACACCGATGCTGTTCCTGATGAGGGAGAGGCTTACTCCAGAGAGTGAAATTTTCAAAAGATTTGTGAATGCTACAAACACCTTTGGGTGGACAACCAAAGGTGTGGGATGGTGGAAAGGAGCTCCAAAAGGAAGAATATCCTATGTCAGGATGATTCAGTCAGAAGTGTCTTCTTGGCGATAGAGCATGAGTGACCTTTACAGACAAAGATTGCACCTGACCTGTAGTTTTCAGCCAGTTCCCAACAGCTTTCTTCAAGTGTGAATCCTCTCCTCCTCCATCCCTCGATGCCATTCTCTGGTGTCAGACACAATGGGAGCCTGTGTCTGTAGGAAGCAGTCTCTGGCTTTTGAGCTGTTGGCAGTGGCCCCAGTGCTTATTTTCACCATCTCACCCCACATTTCCAATAGGAGTGGAAGAAACTTGAATCAGTGCTGTCCTTGGCAGCTCCATGTGACTCGGTCTCTGTGCACTCCAAGAGGGTTTGTCACTGAGTGCTTGTCCTGTGGCATTGGGCTGGCTGTGCCTGGAGTCCGTGCACCTTGTGGCTGGGTTCAGACTCCCTTGTTTTCCCACTCACCGGCTCCCTCCACCCCGAGTGTTTTTCCAGACTGCACCAATAATCGAATGTGCAGAGGTAGCAGGGCACAGATCTGTCTGAGCCCTGCTTGCCTTCAGTACCCCTGAAGGGAAGAGAAGAACTGGGGGCGGGGGGAAGCTTTTATCCCCTTTTCAAAAGCAGGAACATGGGATGTGCATTAGGCTTTCTTTTTCAGGGAGTATTACAGCGTTTCGCCTCTCGCAGCTGTCCCTCCCCGCACATTCCTGCACAAACCCCTTTTGTTCGCTGCCCTCAGCCAATATACAGGCAGCAACAGCAGCCCAGATGTTCCCTATCAAACTCAGAGCCATGCCAACAAACTTTGGCACACATGAAAGTGTGCTGAGGAATGGGCCTCCGCAAATACCATTTTCTCTTTTTTTTTCTCCTCCACCCTTCCATTCCTGTAAGTATTATTTAAACACTAATGGCTTCCACGCCGCGAAGCCAGTGGGGGGTGGCCGGGCCGAGCTCCGGGGGCGTCTGGCAAATTCTTGCCGCAGGTATCCCCGGCGCCTCGGCAGGGCTGAGCTAACCCTGAGCCCCTGCCTTGTGTTCTCCCTGCTGCCCTTCCAAGGCCGGGCCGTGTTCCCGAGGGTGATGTCGTTTGCAGGCAGTGACCCGCCGCCCAGCCGGCAGCGGGGAACACAGGCAATGCTTTGGGGGGATTTGCTGTGAATCCGTTTTCTCCCAGCACTGTCCGGGTCGGCATGTGACGACCTATAAAAGCATAATTAAAAATACTCTGGCGGCTGAGTGGCCCCTTTGAGCTTGCCTTTACCACAGCCCTAGTGCTTGGTGGGCGTGTTGGGGTTTTGGCTGGGGTGAGATGCAGTTTTTCCTCATCTCTTTCTCAACATCTTCCCTGCAGGCAATTCCTGCTGCAGCCATTCAGCTGTGAGCCCTGGGTCATGGTGCAGATGGGGCCACTGCTCATCCCAGGAGCTCTGCTGGCTGACAGAGATGACCTGGAGCACCAGGAGCTGAGGGACAGCATGGCCAGGACGCAGCTCTACAAACCAGACCTGGCTTTGGTTATGAGCCGATGGGTGTGCGCACAAAGGAAAACCTTCGTCTGTTGACACGGCCCCTCAGAATCCCGTCAAGCTCTGACCAGCACTCTGTGACTCTGAAGGGCCTTGCCAAGAGTGGGAACCACCCTGACAGGTGAGGCTGTCACAGCAGAACCTTAGAGCTCAGGCTCTACAGGAACGCCGCCGTCAAGAGAGAGACGAAGGGGAGAGAGGAGTCTCTGCTGCTCTCGGGTTCTAAAGGCACAGTTTACAGGCAATGAAGGGAGGAGAACAAAAGAGCCCTGAGGCCTGCTGTGCAAGGGCTTTTATAGGGTTACAAATTAAGGGGTGGGCATGAACAGTAAACCAATCAGGGAACCATAGGGGAGGATCA
>VXBU01006607.1:71426-81446 GCA_013400315.1 Bombycilla garrulus | reverse complement strand
ATGCGCCGCAACACTCTGTCCACAAGATAGAGAACTACTCATTATGAGTAGAACACAATCTCGAGGTTGTGCTCGGATGTGCTCTGATGGAAGAGCTCCCTGTTGCACCCTGATGTGTAAATGTGGTTAAAAGTTGCTGCAGCTGCCACCCCTCTCTGCTGCTGGGCAGGCTCAGCTCTGGCCCTCACCCCAGGTCTCAAAGGCAGAGCTATGTCCCACCTCTCTGGCTCCACCACTGAACTACACCGGCTCAGTGCCGCATTTGGTGTCAACCACCCCACCCGTGGAGGGATGGGGTCGGGCAGGAGACAGCAAACGCTGGCCCTCACTCGCTGAAGCAAATGCCATTTCTGGCAGAAAAACCGTTCTCATCTAACTTAAACAAGAGAAGCTCATTTGTTTCAGCACCAGGGCTCTTCGAAGACAGCTTGAACTACTTTTTTACCCTTCCACTGTAATGGCAGTGATGTATTTTTTTCACTCCTCTCTCACCCTGTAAAGATTGAAGCATTTTTGCTCAAATTTAAGTTAAAAAAAAAAAATCTCATCTGGATGAAAACCAGAGCTTGCAAAGTTTCCATGGAGGGTGGCAAACCTCTCTCCCCAGCAGTGGGCTTATCTGAGCTCATCTACTTGAGGAGTGTGCCAAGATTTCCATCCTGGAAAAAGACCCTTCTCCGAGGGTTTTGCGTAAGGAGGGATGGAAGGATCCATTGCACAGTGAATTTGGTTAAGAGAGGAGGACGCACTCAGAGTCCCAGGGGAGGGAGAACAGCTCCATTCCAGCCTGGAGTTGAACAGAGATGAAGCAATGATTGCAGAGAGGTTCAGAGGAGCCACCAGATGTGCAAGCAATAGCCAGGGCTGGGGAAGGTCAAATTTAAGTTAATGCTCAGCCCAGGGGCAGCACTCAGCTCTGGCTACAAGGACATGCTCTGATGGCAGCAATTCCAGCTGCTGTGGAGGGGCCTGACGGGGTGAACTGGGCTGGGTGAGGGCAGGGGCCATTTCCAGAGACATCCTTGCCCCCAGGCTTGTGCCTCTTGCAATGATGGCAAATGATCCTCAAAAGGCATTGTCAGCTGCACCTCTGTATCCTTGTCCTGGCTGTGGACCTCAGAAAAGAAATGTAACCTTTGAGAAAAGGTTAAGATAAAGAGGTGGTGGAAGAAAAATGGTCTGAGCTGATGAAAACCCCATCTCAGGGGGGGGAGAGACGAGGGGGAAAAAATTGTGGTTATTTTTCTACAAAGGATTTGTAGGTACTATTTCTAGAAAGTAGGAGAAATGGAGCTCTGGTCATTTTCTCTGGTTCCCTTCATTAAGGAGGGAAGGCAACACACTGAATTTGCCATTAAAATTGTAGGAAGAATAACAAGAAGAACCATAGCCCCATAATTATCCTATTTAAAAATAAAATAACATATAAAATCAAGAGGTAGTTGCCATTTCACATGTGGTCTGGTTTAAATCCTGGGAGCAAGGTGGCCCCTGAGATCTAACCTGTTGGAGTAGAGCCCTGCTGTGTTCAAAGGCAAAGGCAAACCCTTGAATTTGCTTTCAAACTTGGGCTGGGGCTGCTGAGGTTTTTTCTGAGGTTTTCTGAAGCCCTGAGCGAGTTGGGGAAGATCTCTTTTCATGACCAAACAGTCTGTGGGAAAAATCCATCAGTAGATTTGCATGGAGGGAAGAGTTTGGGATGTGAGGCAGATGCTTGCTGGATTGTTTCATGGCTTACACAGAAAGTCTGCAATCTTTGGGGCTTCATATAAAACCTGGAGGACAAAGGTCTTCTCTGTAAAGTCAGATTCCCCAAATGAGGGTGATTTCAGCAGTTGATCTTCATTTAACACTCCCAAGCAAGATGAAAAATCACAGACTGAATGGGACCACGTGTACTTTGGAGGGGTTCTGGTTGCTGCTGCTCCAGGCAGGACGCAGAAGTGACCTGACGTATGCTGCTAAATAATCCTGCTTTTCTGAGCTGGACAGTCCATGCTGGACTCCAAGTTAATGCTGCCTTGTTCTCAGAACTCAGGATGTCTGTTTGTCCTCCCCAGCTCATCTTCAGTATCTCAGTTTGTAAGTGCATTGCTACACTGAGCACGTGGACAGGGATGGCAGAGCCTTTCCTCCTGCTAGGAGAGGGGTCTGGAAACAATTACAAGCTGCTCATGCTTAATCACTCGGGTAAATCTTAAATGCCTGTCTTAATATTTTGCAGGACTGAAGACGGCATCTGAATTTTTGTGGTGTGCAGGTTACCCAGCAGAGCACACAGGCTTTGACAGTTCTGTTCTGTGCATGTTTTGGGGGTCCTGAGAACCCCCCGGCTTCTTGAAATTCAGGTACAATTTGAAAGGAAAATTAAAATGCAAAGGGGGAAAAATAAACCCTGAAGTTTGCCTGATAATTGTGCAAATTGTCAGCTTGGTCATGAACCTTTGCTGAACCTGACCATTTATACCTCAAACTGAAAAAGAAGAGAGTATGAGTTGAAAAATAAAAAATTAGGTCCCCTGTGAAAATGAAGGCAACCAAAATAACTCACAAATCTGGGCTGAAGTCAGTCAATGACAAGACAAAACAATAGAAGTCTTCCTTTACTTCGTTAAATATTGAAATGTTTCACTTCAACATTTTCAGGCTGAAGCAGTTTGCTTTATTGAACATTATTTAGTTTGACACTTTCTTTTTTATTTTCATTTTCAATAGATCTAAATTTAAGAGGAAAAGGGTTGTGGTTTTCTACATTGACTTTTTAAAAAGATGTAGTAGTCTCCAAGCAAACCAGAAGATTTTGTTACCGGTCAAGCAAAATGTTTTTGGTTGACCCAAAATGATTCGAGCTTTCCTCATTGTATTAAGTCTTTCCTCCTAGTTCAGCTCCAAAACCAGAATCTTCCACCACTAGAAGAAACCAGTCATCCTTGCTTTCACCTTCCTGCTGCAGCAGTCAAGGGTCTAATTTTGTTGCTCCTATTTCAATCTTTATTCCCCTCTGGATGTATTGCAGGCTGAGCTCTGTGATATCAGAGTTTGCAGCCAGGGTGTGGTTTAGATCTCTCTCCAGCTATCTCAGATGCCTAACCAAAGAGTTGCTAAGCCTCCCTGGCCAGCAGCCTGCCTGTCTGCAGGCTTTGCAGCTCCACTTCAAACCCTGCCAGTGACACCAACACTTGGAAATCCTCATTAGTTCGTGTCCCTGGTAAGCCTGTGGGTGTCAGCTGGTGTACAGTCATGGCATTTTTAAAAACTAAACTAAACACTCTCTTCCACAGAACATGCTGAAAAAAAAGGTTCTACACAAACATTGTGAAAGGCAGCAGCCAACTGATGGGGGAATTTTCCAAAGCCATGGAAAGGAGTTACCTGCTAAAGCCTTGGTGAGATGCAAGCACAGCAATTCTTTGAAAACCTCCTCACAGATCCAGCCTTGGCAAAGAGCAGTTCACTGAGAGCATCTATAAACACGTGGTGTTTTATATCTTCTTTTTGTGTGCTTGTTACAGAGACAAAGCAGCGACATTTTGTGAACTTTATTGCACGAAAGACACAATGTTTCATCTTAAAGACTTCCAAATTGTAGCAGCCATTATCTGCAGGGCGGCCAAGGCTGCAGGTGGAGGCAGCAGGTGGGGGGGCAGAGTTTGTTCAGGGTGACGCTGGAGTGCCGCACACACAATTTGCTGGGCTATCTCTGAGCAGTGCTGAGGATATCCTGCCTGACCTGGGATCCCCTCACCTCTCCTTGTGGCTGCAGGGCAGTACCAGGCAGCTGAAGGGATGGTGAGATCCTAACCCTGCACATCTGCCTGGTGCAGCTTAAGTGTTTCCAGGATGGGGAGGGGAAGCAAACTGGTGCATGTCCTGAGGTGCCTGCAGCTTGCTGGTCCCCAAATGGATTCCTTGGTTTTTCTGCCTTGTATTTCTTCCCTGTATTTGTATTGCAGATACCTCCAGAGACCCTGAACGAGATGGCTGTGCTCTGAACAAAGCTGCATGGAGAGTGTCTCGCTGCAAGGATACAGGAAAAGTGAGGGCTTGTTTAGCAAATAGGTGAGGTGTTGTCACGCGTCCTCCTTCAGCACTGAACACGAGGTGCCTCTTCAGCCTGCACTGATTCAGACACAATCAGCAGCACTTCAGGGGCTCTTTGTGGGAATGCAGCAGGATGGGAGCAGCATCCCCCACCACTCCTTGAAGGTAAGCAGCATTTCACTTGCAGAAGGGATTTGTCTCAGCCCAACCTTGCGCTGCAGAGCTGGGAGAAGTGAGAGGACAACATCCTCCTTGTGCAGCTGGAAGGAGACACTGGCCAATGCACGCCAGGCTCGGCTGCCACTTCAGGCCTAACTGGCACTTGATGGTAATAAAGTGATTTTCACATCATGTAATACTCTACTGCAAATACATCTTACAAGCGCTGCTGGCTCTTGGGTTTGGCAGCCATCTGTCCTTCTGTCTTGCCCTGAAAACACAAGAATTTCCCACACAGACTACTTCACAGGTGAAACTTTTCTTTGTCACAGAATTTTTCAGGAGCTGCATGGCTGACTGGCAGCCAAAGTGCTCGAGCTGTTGGTGCCAGTGTGAGTGCCCATAGGGAGGGTGATGGGGCTGTGACAGGAGTGGGAGGAGGTGGGAATGGTGTGGAAAGCACCACAGTGACAGGAACAAGGCTGGCAGAGGTGTCAGGAGCTGCCAGGTGCTCGGACCATAAATTATGCGGAAAGCAAGGTCCAAAGCTGGCAGAGCAGCCCGAACCCACGGGGAGTCTGTGGGTCCCCATCTCCTCTAGAACCTGGGTGGGGATTCACACACCCAAAATCTCCAAAACCTGCATCTTGCTCTCCCAGGGCTTTCCTGACCTTGCCCAGAAGATGTTTATTGTTTAAAAAAAAAACTGAATGGAGACTCTGTGGTGGTCTTCAGACAATTCTGTCCATGTTTTGCTGCCCGTACTCTTCATCTCTAGCGTGAGCCTCACTTTTTTCTTTCCCTATCCTCCACAGGCCCTGAAAACACATCACTCTGTATCTTTACAGCTGTGCTTTATATATTTAAAGAAGATTATCATGTCCTATCCCCCACACTTCTCTCCCATCCAGACTAAACAAGCACAGTTCATTCTCTGAAGCATGTAACAATAAGTTTGTTTGATGAATACTCAATTTGTTTAGCATAGCGGTTCTAACCACTCAAGTTATGCCAAAGATAACAAACCTCCAGCAAATTTCTCTTCAAATCTTTAGTTTTATCAACTGTTTTGACAGCTAGATTATAGTTTTAACACAAAGGGTTAAAATGAAAGCAATTGCTTTCTAGTTTTTCTGTATAAAGATTTGAATTACGACTTTTACATTAGGCAATGCAATTAAAAGCATTCTAGAACTGTCATGAAATATTAAACCTGAGGTTATAAAAAGTATTCTTTTGATGATTTGTAGTATCTTTTAAAAGGAATTAGCTGCAACAATATTTCTCAAACTATATAAAAATATCTATCAATAATTGTTCATTTCCACTTGTTTTACTGTTAAGCTCTGGTTGTGCCAGCCAAAATGGTAAATTTATAACTTGAGATTATTTCTGGTAGTAATGAATTTTATTTTACCAGTTTTTTTATTATGTTGCTTTTAATAAGCCAGGGTTTAATCCTGTTTAGGGTTTTTTTTTTTACACAAATATTTTAAGATGAGGAATTATTACACAATATGTTTATCTGTTGGAAAATTAATCTTAAATACAGTGAAGAAAGAAAGACTCAGAAAAATATTTTTTAGACTCAGAATTTTTTTTTTTTGAAAAGATTTATATTGGATGCTGAGCTTCCTTCCAGTTCAGATTTTAGTTTTTGAAAGCCAAAGTTATCTTAAGGTAAAAGCTCAAAAATTTAAACGTGAAAACATGGGATGGAAGGGAGGGGCCTGAAAAGCTGAGAAGTTTTCAGGCTCAGTTTCAAAGCAAACACGTCACTGTAATGAGAAGTGTCCTGCAAAAACACCCAGCTCTGCACGGGATTCAGAGAGGAGCAATGCTGGAGTTCCTCTGGGACCATCTTCCCCCAGTCTGGCCGCTGACAGCCCAGAGTACCCTTGGGAAGTTTGCCTCTTCTCTAGAAAATGTGTACAGACCCACAAATCAAAAGATGTTGAAAACCTTTGGTTTATCTTGTTTAAAAAACAGGGAGTTTTATGTCACTTTTTTCACTCAGTAGCTCTTTAGATAAGTGGATTTTGGTTTCCCTCTATGAAATTCTTACAAACCAAAAGATTGCCTTGGTCCCAGAAATGACAGTGCTGACTTAATCCCTCTTACCAGGCAGTTAAGGGAACAGAAACTGAGGAGAAGGAATAATGCTGTACTTTTTAATTCAGTCTTCTGCTAAAAAATTAAATTGTTCATCTCAGGCTTTGAAGCCTGACATGGTCCAGGAGAAAATCAACAAAATAAGTTTTCATGGATCTCAAAAGTGATTTTAAAGGACAAATTAAATCCTGAGTTATTATCAAAAGACTTGCTCCTTGCTCACATAGTGCCATAGCTTATCTGGACATGGTGGTTCTTCCTAAGCTGGCCTGTGTTATGATCTGGTAGAGGATGGGTTAGTATTGACATGAATACAGTTTGATAGATTTTCTTTTCATTAGAAAAAGGGATAAATTGATTTACAAATTTTTGGCTCTGTGATTCTCAGGATGTTTTTTTCCCCAGGTCTCTTCAATTATATGCCAGAGCTCTGGGAAGCTCATGATAGGGTCTGAAATGCAAGCAGAAAGGAAACTCTCCCTCCCTATGCAAGCCTTTCCCTGTCTCATATTAGGGCTCAGTCCTTTCCTGGGAAAATGTTGCTTTGTGTGTTACTGTGGCAGCGTGCAGAGCAGTGTAAGAATGAAGTTTTAAATATACATTTAACTCAGGGAGCCCCTTGATAGAAGATCTTATTTGGCTCCTAAAAACCCCACAAGTTTTCAGTACGAAACCGATGCAAATCGATGTTATACCCTGGTACAAATTGCTCCTCTCCTGGGTTGAAATGTCATCTGAGGTCTGACCCTGAGCTCTGACCTGGGCAGCCCAATTTCCCAGCCCATGATGACACTTCCACGCTGATTTGGGAACTGCACAAGAAAAGATGTTTTTGTGATTTGTTGGTGCTGGCTGCTTCTACTCACCAGACTCCAGGGCAATTAGGCCAAGAGAAAACGGATGCAGCAATCACAGAGGTCTCCAGGTCTGCTCATGACAGAGCAGCTCTTGAAGCACAAAAAGATACAGGACTCAAATCCAGCCCCAGATGTAAAAGGAAGGTTTGTGTTGTTCCTGGGGATATCAGCCCAGGAGGTGGAAAAGGTTGTTTTCTCCTCATCTTGCCTCCTCCAGCCTTTGCTGGAGCAGCATTTGGCTGGAACACTCTTCATTCCTAGGTGGCAAACGTTCAGTGCCATGTTCTGCTCACAGGACTTTAATCAGCCCAAGAACACGGCCAGCCTCTGTTTTCTGAGCCTGCTGTTGGTAAATGCTCCATGAAATGACTTCACCGCGCCGTAATTGTTCCTGGAGCAAGCTGGCCCAACGGCTGGCAATTAAACCTGGGGCTGATGGAAACTGTTAACAGGGATTGCTGCTTCGCCCGTAGCATCCGAGTTAACAACTCTAAACTCTTTCTGCTTCTTCTGTAAAACACGCGGGAGCTTTGTGCCTGGAATATCTGCAGCAATAAAGTGGATATGGTGCTTCACTTTTGTTTGTAGTGCTAAAACTTGCAAGTAGAAAGAACTGAGGTTCAAGATGAGATCTGCTATTTGTACTTGCTGAAGCACATTCAGTCAATATCTCTGGGGTTGGTGCAACCCATTACTGTGATTTAGATACCAGATTTAGATTAAGGATTCTTATATAGCCATCTCAAAAGGAATTAGATGCCTACACCTTGCTGTAAGCCAACCCTTGTAGGGCTGGCCAACACTGTTCCATTGTAAAATTCAAGCTGACACCTGGTTCTGCCATCTGGACTCCCTGGAGTTTGAGAGCATTTCAGTCAGGTTTGGATTCTGGTTCTCATTCCCAGAGAAGCCATAATCCTGTGTGAAGAGCTGCTTGGCATCCCTCTACCCTGGCTTACCCAGGAAGGACTTCCTGCATGAGCTAGCCACACTCTCCTCTGCTGGATCAGCAGCTCTGCTGGGCACCAAGACTCAGCTGCACCTGAAAAATGGTGGCACTCACGATCCCTCAAGGCACTCAAATCCCATCAGAAACACTTAACGCCTGCCAGCTCAGGGAGTGCTCCCCACCAGGTATTTATGGGAGGCATTAGTCACAGGAGCTGCTGGAGGCATACACAGTAAATGGCAGAGTCCTTCATGGCCATGGGCTTGCTTGGGGAAGCATTGCTTGCAGCAATGCTTCAGAGCCTGACTGTAGCCTAGAAAGGCTGAGCTGGAAACAGAGACTAGGTAGAATAAAAGAATTAAAAGGTATTTATTGAAAGGATCCAGCTTGGGCCATGCAAGAACGCCTTGGGGCCACACCAAAGCAATCCAGCAAATGGTCCAAAATGGACACCCGGGCACAAGGCCTCACACTTTTATAAGCTCTGGTCCATCAGCACATTGGAGTTAATTGTCCAGTTACAGCTTCAGGTTATGAAGCTCCATCCTCTTTGTTCTTTCTCTCTTTTTCACTGTTGTTTACACTCTTGGGCCTAAAATTTGTCCTTGGTCCCCAGATAGAAAGGAATTGTTTTGTCTATGTACCCTGTGAAGAGAGCTCAGCAGTCCTTAATATGAAACCCAGAACTGCACATTAAAACAGCAGAGTCCAAAAAATTAGAAAAGCTGAAACTTAAGGCATCAGACTAATCCTCACAGATTGGAGCCGGGCAGGGATGTGGCACTGAAAACATCCCCATTTACTGCCCATTATGTTTTATTTAAGCCTGCAGGCCCCTGGGCTGCTGCAGCTAAGCCAGGGGCTCATGCCTTTGTGCTCCCACCGCCTGTGTCCCAGCTGGAGGTGAACTTATCCATAGGGCCTCTGACAGCCTTGCAGCAGCCAAAGGAGTTTAGGATAGGCAGGAAAATGTTTCTTTTCATGGATACTGAGGGATAATGCTGTAAGTTATGGGGTCTTCTCAGTTTACACCTAACAGCGAAAGCGAGTGCGTGTGTTCTTGTGCACAACGGTCAAAGATCTTAAAAAAACAGCAGTTTGGGCAAAATAATGTTTTTCCCCTGATGGCCTCCCAGTGGTTGTAGGAAACGAAGGAGAGTGACTTTTAACATGGGCAAATTGTGATGGCACAAGAGGGAATGGTTTTAAACTGAAAGAGATTGAGTTTAGATACTAGGAAGAAGTTCTTTCCTGTGAGGGTGGTGAGACTCTGGCACAGGCTGTCCAGAGAAGCTGTGGATGCTCCATCCCTGGAAATGCTCAAGGCCAGGTTGGATGAGCTTGGAGCACCCTGGCCTAATGGAAGATGTCCCTGCCCACCTCAGGGGTTTGCAGCTGGTTCAACTTTAAAGTCTTTCCAGCCCAAAGTATTCAGGGATTCCCGGATTTCCTCACAGCGTTGTCACTGTAACTTACTAGACATGCTGGAGCAGGACCTCATCTGCTCACAATTACTTAATTACGAATTATAAATTGCGTGGGGGAACGTGTGATGTTCCTTGAAGTTTGTTAGGTTTTTTCGGGAGCGGCTTCCCCTCTCCATTCCAGCCTCATTACCGAGGATCCACTGAGCCCTGTTCGCTCACAGGTTGGACTCCATGAACTCAAAAGTCTTTTCAAACCCAATTGGCTCTGTGATTCTTTACGGCACTGGGTTCTCAGGAGCCGCGGCGATGTGCCCACTAGGGCAGCTTTTCCCGGAGCACGGCCGATCCCCACACTCTACGCCGTTTCCCTCTCAGACCGCCATCTTCCCGCCCCGCCCCGCCCCACGGCCGCGCAAGGCCCCCGGTCGCGCTGTCCGCGGCGTTCGCCTGCGGGGGCGGCGCGGCGGAGCCGGGG
>VXBU01006607.1:47955-71411 GCA_013400315.1 Bombycilla garrulus | reverse complement strand
TCAGCCCCCACAGCTGCACCTGCCTGCCGTCGCCCCTCGGCGCCCCATCTCCTCAGCCCCTCCACCCACAGCCCCGTCCTTCCCCTCAGCCCCTCCAGCCGCATCTCTGTCCCTGCTCTCAGCCGCTCCATTCATACCCCTATCCCTCTCCCCAGCCTGTCCATCCACACCTTTAACCCGTCTCTCAGCCCCTCCATCCACACCTCTATCCCTGCGCGCCTCTGTCCATGCCCTCGGCTCAGCTGATCTATCCCCGCATCAAACGCCTGCGGTGTCCCAGGCAGCGCCCCGGTCCCTCCCATGCAGCCCCTCTCTCCCCTTATCCAGAGCCTCTCTCCCTGCTCCCCTTATCCAGCCCCTCTCTCCACCCGCAGCTTCTCCGACAAAAATCCCAAAAATCCCGGGCTCCCCAATGCCTTGTCCTGCGCCCCAGTCCCCGCTCAGCGCCCCCCTCATGTTCTCAGCCTGCTCTTTGTCCGCGGGTCACCTCATTCTTCCCCGTTCTTCGCTTTATAACCTCAGTTTGCCCACCAGGCTGGCAGGGACCCTTCCTTAGCCCTGGATCCGCCTCGTCATGATTATCCCAAGAGTCACCTCACTCGCACTATGGTTTCTCTTTTAGGCCTGGCCTAAAAACGCCTAAAGACCTTTTTCTCTTTTAGGTCCAGGCCTCTTATTCTTCCCTCTCCTCACTTAAGGATGCCGATATCATTGAGAATTCCTGAACCTTAGGCTGACAAAACTTTTCCGGCTTCCTGAGGTTTCCTCCACATTGCCTTCCCGTGACACTCTGCCTTGTGTTTTCCTTGTTTTGGTTTTTGTTTGCCCAGAGCAGCTCTGTCAGAGCCTGTCTTTGATGCTGAGGTTTGTTTTTAATCCTGTTTCTCCACCTGCAGATTTTTACGAGCCCTCCCCACCGCAGCAGCAGCAGCCGCCTCGCCCCCAGACTGTGCCCAAGACTCGGAAGCAATTGCAACGGGAAAAAGCCCTCCAGCAGCAAAGCCAGAGGCTGGGGCTGCAGGGAGGAGCAGCCTCCGTCACTCCCGAGCAGCTGCTTTCTGCACCACAACCCAACCCTAGTCACCCCCAGCAGCCCGGGCCAGCAGCTGGGGATCAGAAGCAGAGGGACAGCCCAGAGCAGCAGGAGGGAGTGACACCGGCAGAGGCTTGCAATGGCAGGGGCAGTGCCCAGCCCCGCCCTGCTAAGCCGAGCCAAAGCCAAGTGGAGAGAAAGAAAGTGGAATTGTTAGTAAGTCAGTAAAATCAAGGGGTGGGGTTTGTTATTCTGTATTGATTCATTCTTTGGTTGTGAAGTCAACTTTTGTGTGTCCGATAGGAAGCTCTGAGAGATCAAATAATTCTGTTTTCTACGAGACAAGGTCTGTGTGGAGAAGCTTCTCTCAAATTCTGAACTGAAAAGGATCCAGGAGGTTCTGTTTTGCAGAGATGGGCCCTGAGAGGCTATGGCTGGTGGCTGTGCTGGCTGTGATTTCCCTGCCCAGCTCCAGGCTGGGATCACCTGCCTGTACTCCCTGCACCAGGGCAGCAGCACTTTGTGAACTCAGATTCCTCCTGTGGGTGCAGCTCACCAGTAGTACTGGCTGATAATCTCATTTTTTTGTGGTGGGAAAAACACAGACACTGTTTGTCTGGGGAGAAAATGGCTGGAGCTCTGCTGAGAGTTTTTTCACACTGGTGAAAGCAAATGACATTTAGCTGCAACAGTCACCTCCTGAATCTGCTGGATTCTTCTCAGCGTGGATGCTTGAATTTAAATCTTACTACGATGTTTCTTTTTTGAGATTTTAGAAATAGTGTGATGAGGACAAATCTGAAGAGATGTGCGGAAATGTTTGTTAATAGCTGAGTTACTTGGGTATTTTTAAGTTCGGGCTCCTTGAGTGAGGTCATGAAGAACACAGTGGGGTGGAAAGTAGCAAACAGTTCTCTGTTTGTCCTAAATCCTGCCACAAGTTGTGCTCCCTCACCTGAGACTGGCCTTCCATCCTTTGGGATGGTTGTATCTCTTAGGTGTAGCCTAGGAACTGGAATCAATATCAGCCTCTCACTGGTGGCAAAAGCCAATTCTTGTTCTTCCTTGCTGCTTGTTTTCATTATAACTCGTACCAACCTTTCATTTGTATCCATTTAATTATTTAGGTGCTGTACTGTAAAGAAGACCTGTGAAATAGTCTGTTTTATGGAAAAAACCATTTCCAAACAAGAGGCTGTGTTGGCAGACCGAACAGATGGTGACAGCAGCCAGTGGTAGCAGCTACTAAGAAACTTGAAACTGCTTCTACCTGATAGGGAAGCATGTCCTCTAAATGAAAAATTCTGAAAAAGTGCTCCATGCAGCTTATTTGGTTATGCAGATTTTAGTTCTGATCAGCAGATTTCATTTGGAAATGTTTTATTGGTCTGAGTGGCTTCTTGCCGATGATTCTTCTTTCCTCAGAACCAAAACCTGTTTATTGTTCCCTTGACTTTTTTAAGAGTTTGCTCCAGAATATATGATGGTGAATATTTGTGTTACAATAGGGGCAGCAGGGAGAGAAATGAACTTTCTGTTAATTGTGATGGTCTTGTCAATGAGCAGGCAGGAGAAATCCCGGTGGGAGATCCTCCAGCAGGAGCAGCGGCTGATAGAAGAGAAGAATAAACGCAAGAAGGCACTCCTGGCCAGAGCCATTGCTGAAAGGTGGGGCTGAGCCTGGGCAAGGGCTTACTTTGCATCTGCAAATCGTTTCATATCTTGAATTTAATTTCACTTTTTCCTCTTCTCTGTGCTCTGTGAGCAGCTGCGATGGACGTTTTCCCTTGGATGACAAGTGATAAGAAGTTGTGACTAAGCTTTTCACACTTCCCAAGCTGCAGCTCTGTGCACAGATGGAAAAGTTATTACACAACTGGAGGGTTAGCTGAAGTCCTTAAATTTGTTAATGAGGTCATGTTTGGAAGTTGGGGTGCTCAGATGCTTGTCTATATTCTGGTCCTGATTTGTTTTTGCTATATGCAATGGAAGTTTATTTGATTGGTAACCTGAGAGAAGAAGCTATTTCTGTTTGGACTTTTGTCTCATTAGTATGTGAAAATGTTGGAAAGAGAAGATGATCAGCTCTAAGAAGGTACTGTTTTACCACTGGATGACTAGAAATCATAAAATTGCACATATTCTCACAGTTGTTAGCTCTTGCTCTTCAGGGGACCAGGCTTTGTGGCACCAAGGTAGTTGAAGACTTCAGGGAGGGCAAAGTTTGTAGGGAAGCATGTTGGAACAGCTGATAACACTGGATCAAGGACAGTGAAGTGAACTTTTCAGGTTTGCAGTGCTCTCCCAGGCTTGTATTGTGTTCTGCCCTTAGGTAGCACAGGTGAACACAGCCTGTACTGTGCTAAAGTCCTGAACTTTTAATTTTCCTTTGCTGGGCAGAGATAAAATACAAGCACCTTTATTCTGAGTCACTGTGAGACATCAAATATGGGTATGGCTACCAGGTTTGGTTCTTCCACCTGGGAACAAAGCCTGAGGAGAGACAAGACACAGAGGGTGACAGCTACTTGTGTCACTCAAAGGCCTTCCTCAGGCTCCCAGCAATACCACAGGATGTCTGTTTCCCTCCTCCTGCATCAGCTGGTTGAATGAGAGATGCTGGCACTGCCTGCACACTTAGTCTTGCTTTCAGGGACCTGCCTTGGGTGTAAAGCAGTGGCTGAGAAGCATCATTTTGCTGGTGGTGATGAATGATGGCAAAGCGACGTGGTGCAAAAGCTTGTTGAAAGTCACTCGGCTTGCTTGGGAGTGAAATCCATCAAAGCTTGTTGCCTTTAGCAACATTTCATTTTCAGGACTTAGGAATGAATGGCCTAGTTGAAAAAGGTTTCATAAGGCTTGATTGAAATCCTTTGTGTTTGATGTAAAACTTTCCATTCACTTCATTGGGATTTGGCTGGGCCTTTTGGGAATAATTTTACAAAATGGAAATCAAGCTTAGGTTAGGTGACTTTTTGGCCCCTACTAACTGGGCTTCTTTGAAAGGGGATATTTGCAGGGCTAAAAACCCTTCCCCCTCTCGTTCCCCCCCAAGCCATTTCCTGTTTCCTTACACTGAGAACTACTTAGATACAGCAGCTTCTTGTGTGTTTCCACAGTGAAGAAACACAATCCATTTTAGGCACTTTGATTATAGTCATTACGTAATTTTGCCATAGTCCTTTAATAGCAGGCATTTTAGATCCCTGTGGATGCTAAAAAAGATCAAAAGCCTTACACCATAAAGGAGAAACCTTCTGAATAGGTCCTGAAGAAGTCAGTTGCTCTGCAAGTGAAATGGGGCCCAGTATGTCAAGAAGAGAGGCTTGAAAAGGAAATTAAAGGGAAAAAAAGAAAAATCATCTTCCTTTTGTAGATCCAAAAGAACTCAAGCTGAAACGGTGAAGCTGAAGAGGATTCAGAAGGAGCTGCAGGCTCTGGATGACATGGTGTCTGCTGACATCGGGATCCTGAGGAACCGCATCGACCAGGCCAGCCTGGACTACTCCTACGCCCGGTAAGGGACACCCAGGGAGGAGGGAATAGGGAGCAGCCCTGCCTGAGGGAGGGGAAAATGCTGTTTCCTCTCACTGAAGCACTAATGAAGTCCTGTCACTGTAATAACGTGTTGTTGAAGTGGTCACAGGCTGGGGGGCTTTCAGATCTGGAAGTAAAAGTATGCTTTTTATTTCCTACTTTTTCCCTTGGAATCTGGGAACTGAAGCAGGTTTTCTGACTGGAGACTGCTGTCACAAGACATAGGTCCTGCTTTAAGTGTGCAGTTGTCCATAAGGCCTGCTTTATTGTTTCAAGGTTGTTTATTTCATCTCAGGGGAAAGAGGCCTTTCTTGAAAAGTCCTGAAATGAAAATCCTGTTCAGGGAAATTTGCTTGTTCATGACAGCTCTGGTCTTGCTGGAATCAATGGGACCAATTAAGTTCAAAACATAATCTTGCTGAAGTACTTTTGCAACTAGGACCAAAAATTGAAGGAAGAGGGAAGCTTTTAAACTTTCACAACGTGCCTTTAATCACTCTGGGTGTGATGAGTTCCTTAAAGGCAAGAAATTAACGGGAACACCCCATTAGCTGTGGGTAAACCACAACATCAGTAGATAAACAGCAGCATGTTTTGCAGCCGGTTCATAAAGCAGAAACGTTCGCTCGCGGTTTTTGGTTCACCATTCAATGTGTTAAACGCTCATTTCTCCTTCTGACTTCTGCGATACCATGACCACAGGCCAATAAAGCTGGTAATTAGTCTTGAAAAAAATAGCAGTGGTAGCTAAAAAAATTAAGATTTCTTTGCTATCTAATTGTCATTTGAAATGTCTGATATTAACTGTATTTAGCATAGCTGATTGTGTGTGAACCCAGAATTTTGTGTCCGCAAGAGGAAAAACATTTCAGTGGATTTTAGGTTTCATCTGGTTTCTAAAAACATTAAATGCTCCTGAAATCTCCTTAGCCAAGTTTTGTAATAATGTATCTATTTGAAATGCTTACTGGCTAAAGAGCGCAAGCAGCTCTTCACATTAGAAAAGCAGTTTTTTAGGAAAGCAGTTTTTTGCAGACAACAGCAAAAGGAGATGCTAGTAGGACAAGTGAGTAAACTTGACTAAAATCATAATGGCTTCCATTGATTTAGTAGGTGTTTTCTTGAGGGAGGGATTTGGCAATGTGAGCTAGATACTTCCAGTGTTGTAGTTTTTATGCATTATGAGTCAAAGCAAATTTACTTTTCAGTGGAGTATTTTAAGCAATTTCTTATTATCTGCCTTTTGTTCTAGAGCTAAAACACAAAGCATTTCAGTGGGTCACAAAGTGCATTAAATAGTCCTGAGCACATACGTAGTTAGCAGCATTTGACAATTGCTGTGGAATAGAATTTTTCTAAATGCAATGTGACCAGTAAGTGGGAATTCAGCCCAAAGGATTTTTCAGCCTGAAGTTTTGCCACTTCAGGTATCTGACCCAGAGAAATCTTGACTTTCTTGAGAGGGAAACATAAGTGGGCATCTTCTGCTCACTGCAGACAGCCTTTACAGCTGGGTAAAAGTCATGTGGTTATTATATAGAAGAAGGTATTTGGGAAGGCTTTTCTATGTCTTATTTCCTTCTGTTTCTCTAAGAAAAAGACCTCTCCTGTCCTTCTGTTGCTTTGTTTAAGCAGATACTGGAATCTGGTTTTATAAAAGAGCTGGATTCTTTATTCAACCACCTTACTAATACTACTTTTATGAGTGCCCTGTAGTCAGGCTGCAAAAACCTTTGTGTGTTCCCTTTCTGGATGAGCAAGATTGCATCTATCTTTTAATTAGAATTAATACACAGGTTTGGTGATGTAGTGAAAGATGCATCATTAATGTGAACACCAGCCATTGAAGTGCTAGATATTCTCTGTGTGCCAACTCAATAAATACTTAGAATATTCCCTTTTTGCTGTATTTGTCATGACAGGAAGTGCAAATTGGCAGGAGGTGAGGGTTGGGACGGATGCTTGCAATAAAATTCTGCATCTGTGTTGATGTCATGTGCTGCCCCTGATTTTCTGAACATGGATATGTGTGGCCAGAAAAGCACATGATCCAAATGTCAATGTGCTCCATCGAGCATCTGTATCTGTGGGAGGGTGGTTGGGTTAGAAAAACTCCTGACTGCTTTGTGGTGTTTCAGTTCACTGAGTGGGTGTTCATTAGAAGTGTGAAAACACTGCAATTTCTGATGGGTTCTTTCTGCTGCCAGTGATGCATCTCTTCAAACAGGCAGTAAAAATGGGTGTTTGTGATTCCATCTGAGCAAGTTTAATCTTGCAATACACAACAGCAGAGCTCCCAGTGTCCAGAGAGGTTTTATCAATTCACTCTTATTTTCTTCCCTCTTGCTAATGTGGCAGTATGTCATGAACAGCTGCCACAATTCGCTGCAGGGCACAGTTGCATTCCAGGGACTCTTAAAGTCCCTGTCCCTGTGTCAGGTTGTGAGGTGCTGTGAGAATTAACCCTCCAGACATGCTGATGGTTTTGCAGGAAGCGCTACGACAAGGCCGAGTCCGAGTACGTGGCAGCCAAGCTGGACCTGCAGCACAAGACGGAGATCAAGGAGCACCTGACGGAGCACCTGTGCACCATCATCCAGCAGAACGAGCTCCGCAAGGCCAGGAAGCTGGAGGAGTTAATGCAGCAGCTGGATGTGGAGGCAGATGAGGAGAATCTGGAGCTGGAGATCGAGGTGGAAGAGATGCTGCAGCAACAGGAGGCAGAAGCAGGGAGACAATCCAGCCATGCTGGGACAGCCCAGGAGAACCCCGCTCCCAGTGGTGTGGGGCAGGAGAGCCAGCAGGCCAACCATGCTGCTGCTGCTTCTGCAGGTTCTGAACAGTGTCAAAACCCCAGGACCAAATCCCTCTCCAACGTGGACAGCCAAACTCAGGCCGTAAATGTGACTTCAGGAAGCTCCCCAGCTTGTTCTGCCACATGACTGCTGGATGCAGATAAGCCAGTGGTTATGGATGAGGTACTCTCTGCAGGCTTGTGACTGTATGTTGTATCTGGGCTTCAGCAGTGCCAGTAATATGCACTTCATTTCTCTTTTCCTTTTTTATTGTTTTCAAATTTTAAAGGCTCTTTCCTTTCCACAAGAAGCATTTGGGGTTCATCATCTATCATCATTCTGGTGTACATTCATGTTCTACTGCCCAGCTCTTCATGGGCTTTTGTACCTTCCTGAAACAGAACATTTTGAAGTGAACAGTAGGGTTTGTCCAAAGATTTTCAGCTTTTTTATACCCACAGAGGCCTGTTCTGAGCAGCGTGCAAGAGAAAGATACCTACAGGAGAAACCTCAGTCTGCTTCAGAACACATTCTGACAACTGCAATAGGATGTTTGTCTTCCTTTGTATCCATAAAAGATTAGTGTTCAACGGTTTCTCATGCTGTGAAAGCCAAGTGCTTACATTAATTGCCTTTGTAGAGGTTACTTTTCCCTGGTTTAAGGGAAATTTGCATATTGAGGCAAACTGCAAAGTCAGTTGTAATACCTTGTATTTATCAGTTTGCCTGTTCCTTGCAGATAATGCTGAATCATGAAGCTCTACATTGATAACACTATTAGCCAGGAAATCACAGCTGCTAAGGTTTAACAAAAATGATGGGTTACTGTTTAAGACAGTGAAGAATGTAGAAGTAGAGGCACTCAAAAGAGTGTGTTGCATTTAAAGTTGTTCCATTGCAGAGATTTTCTCTGTTGTAGTTGCCTCAAAATGCCAATAATCAGCCATAAGTAGCCAATAATTCATCTTGTAATGAATAATCCCCACAGTATATTGGAAATAAGCCTATTTTTGTAGAACATTTAATGCATTTTCCTGCCTGAAGAGCGGGTTAGTACCCCACAGAAGTTCTGCTGATTTGCTCTATTGCTGTTGAAAGGCTTTAAAAAGCTATTCCAGGTGGAGAAAACCTCAGGAATTAAGAAAACACAGGAACATCTCCCATAGACTGACTGCAGCTGCAAACCTTGGGGACTGCACTCGCAGTTAACCTCTTGGTACCAGGGAAGTGTGAGAATGGTTCCTGGAATACCTGACCTGGACATGTTGGGGCTGAGTTTATGAATGAGTTGCTGAATGACGCCACCGAGTCTATAAATGGGACAGTGATTGTCTCTATGGCTTGAACAGTGGAAAAACATGTCACTACATTTCAGTTTTATTCTATTAATAAATCAGTGCATCTTGTACGCAGTGTGTTTACTTTTAGTTGTGATATCTGAGACTAATACAGGGATCCAAGTCTGTTTTTCCACAGGAGATGATAAATTGTAGAATCAGATACGTCCTTTGGCAACTTTCCGCTGTGTGGAAATAAAGCCTCAAAAATGGCTGTTCCAAAATATGGAAATGCGTGAAGTAAAGACATGGCAGGATACAGCTTGGCAGGAATCTTTTCAAGTAACTGGCTCACGGCAGCAGCAGAAAATCTCTCCTGGTGCCTTCCATACACGGGAGAAAGTGGGATGAATATGTTTCCTAGAGCAGCCGCTCAGAATTTGGGCTAACTGGAGTTAGACTCTAATTCCAAAGTAGTGTTAGAAATACGTATGAAGCATTGCTCTGTTGTTGCTGGTACACTGCATTCCCTGCTATTTTGCTGGAGAACCTGACCTAAAAATAGAAGATTTGATGGTATTGTGAGAAAATGGTGACTGACTTCCTTTGCTGTGTCTGCTTTTGGAGGACACCTTGTAGCAACCTGCTGATGATTTTCAGAATGAGATAGCAGTAAGTGCAGTAATAATTTAACTGTATCATTCTCATTTCCATCCTCTGCAGCTGTCCCCATTTGTTCTTCAAGAGATTCAAAGGCCTAGAAGATCGGTCTGTTCCTCATTACAATTGTGTTCAGCTCATTGGGGACACAAATAAGAGCTTCTGACAGAAGAGTTGAATTGCAAATGGTATTTACGGAAATCACACGGACACCATTTTGCATATAAATTATGGTTCTCTGGTAGGCTAAAATGTGGTTAGACTATTTCTACACCTTGTTGTCACCAGTAAGATTATTTAAACTGTGAAAATGGTGTTCCAAAATATTCCATGTTCAAAGATTTTTTTTTGACAACTGCTTAACTTTATGAGTTTCCTAGAAGGAAGTAAGTTTATATGCAACAAAGCTATTTAAAGCCTAAATATTCTTGTGTACCATTCTGATGGTACAGAGCTGGTGCCGTTTCTGCCTGAGAGGAAAGATGCTGTTGCAGTCAGCAGTTTGTGTTCTCTTACAAGTCCCTCGTTGAGCTTCTGGCCAGTTCTTTCTGTCTTTAACTTCTGAGCCTGTGAAGTGAAGTGGACTGGCTGGAAGCCACGTGAAACAGCCGTGTGGAATAACAATAGCAGCCCAGCATGAGGCTGCTCTTGCTGGACAGGGAGCTGAAGAGTTAACTTGTTTGATCTCGGTTATGAAGCCTCTCTCTGACGTGTGATATAAACCACTACCGTGGTGTCAGTTCCACTTTGGAAGTTCGCGAATGTTTTGATGGGTGCCAGTGTGCCGGTTTAAAATTCCCCCTGTGCCGGAGCCAAGGAGTCCAGTCCTAATTGTAACAACATGTGTGCTGGTCAGAAATGCCGGGAGATGATTTTGGTGCAACAAAAGGCTTGGGGGTTTTTTCTTGTTTGTCCTTGGAGGAAAGAGAACTGCTGGAATTGAGGCTCATCAAGCAAATCCGTTTCTACCTTTGTAGTAGCTGATGTTACAATGTGTGTCCTGCTGCCCCAGGTGGGCACTAAGGGCAGGTGTGCTGTGCACTTTTGTATCTCTTCAGAAGGATGGATAAATGGAAAGCTCAGCACAGCTCAGGAATGAGTAGGCAGATTTTTAGTGAGGACCTCTTGCACAGGTAGAGGTAAAAGTCTTGAGTATGAAGTGCATTGATGTTGAACACCCACAGCAGGGAAAACAGAGATGTGTGATGTCTAACTGTAACACTGCAGGGCTTGGCACAAGGGACTGTCCTCTGGCAACATGGCCATTTCTGTGTTGGATCACCACATTACCATTATGGGAAGAACTGGAAAACACCAATGTATACCACTGAGCATGTTACAAAGCACAGTATAATTACCCGTGTTGCATTTTGGCCAGGATGTCAGGATTAGCACTCCCTCCTCTGTCAAGGAATGTTTAAATGAGCACAGATGGTCATGACTCAGCCTGGGGTTCCCATGGATGTGTAGAGCATGGTGTAAAACACTTGGACAACCCCCAATCTGATTGTACATCCAGCCAGATGAAGCTGGGCTCTCAAGAGGTTTGAGCTTAGGGGAGCTTTCTGGGGAGGGACCCAGGTTCTCCATCAGCCATTTTTCTTCCTAATACCTTCTGTGATTCAGGGGAGTCTCTCCTTTGGGCCTGGATCCCCTCTGAACCAAATGAGGAAAACCTGGTGAGGGGGAAATGTAGAGACTGGTCTGAGTGGTTGGAGGTACCGTGTTTCTTGATCAGCTGCATTAGGAACATGCTAGAGAGGAATGCTCGTGGCAACTTAACCTCTGGGGAAGTTCTGGAGCCCAAGAATGGGGCAGAGCACTGTCAAATTCCCTCCCTTGCTGGGATTCTGTCTGGTCTGTATTTTCTGCTTAGGACAGTAGGACCTCAAGGCTTACTGTTCCTAACTCCCTTCAAGGGAGTTCAAGTTTGAACTTCAAGGTTCAAGTTTGGATTTAACACCCATACCTGAGGCCTGGAACTTCACCACATGCACCTTACGTGGGATCTTTAAGCATCTGCGTGTCCTGGACCAAGCTTGGTACTTCAGTGGAGTTCTGTGTAACAGTGTCTTGGGTATCTGTGCTCCTCTCCTGCACATGCCATAGCTGTGTAAAAGGGTTGCTGAGGGATAGCTAAAATTTTTCTGCAGGCCTGATACATCCATCCCAGAAATCCTGTGTGCAGCACTTTGGTGTTATATCACGATCCCTTTCCTAATTCCATGGATATCAGCAGGTGTGGCGTGTAATGGACAAAGGTTTTTGCCAGTGGCAGTGCAAACAGGCAAAGACGTGGGCTGGCATTATGGAAACCACATGCTTGTTAAGTGCCCTGTTTAGGCTGGTCTGCACGGTCCCATTAAAGCGAGTGTTGGCTCCTTTGATGGGGCATGAGACTGGTTTCCTTCATGGCTTCCCTGATTTATGTCCCAGCAGAGAACTCGGACGTCAGCGGGGAAAGACCAAGTAACAAGAGAAGTGAGCCAAGCCTCACCCCCTCGGCATGATAGAGCATCAGATCCTTCAAATCCTTGCCTTTGGCAGCCTGTTAGTTACAGGGTTTAAATCATGCCTTTTAAGGCTCAGGTAGAGACACTAAAAAGCTTGGGCCTTTCTGAATTAGGGCCTGGACTGTGTAGTTAGGGTCATTTTCTCAATTAGCTAAACATAAATCAGTCTAACGAGGCACTTGGGAGCACTGGGCAGGTTTAGTACCTTGTCTCTCCTGCCTCTGTCCTTACCACTCCCACCTGCTTGCTTGGATGATCAGCCAGTGATTTTATTTTTCCATGCTGCCAGTGCTGAGCAGTGGGTTTTGATGTCTGAACTGGCTTTTACACCTGGCACATGAGTGCAGGAGGGGAGAACTGGGAGAAAATGCTCTTGGGCAAATAGGTAAAACACCTCCTATGTGGGGCAGAGATTCAACAGCACTCCAAGCCACACTATCCTTTGGGGGCTGGGAACAGTGTCCTATTGAACGGGCAGTGGTGGGGGGTGACATGAGTGCAGAAAGTCCAGGAGCAGCAGGGATGTGATATCTGGGAATGGAAAGCACAGGTTGGGGCTGCAGCTCTAGGGCTGGGTAATGGAACACGTGACTCCTTTTCCAGGAGCCTTTTCCTTCACTCCCCCATGTAAGAACTGCGCTGTTTTCTGGAGGCTGATGGGAATTTGGGATGGGATAGGTTGCCCTGTACCCATTTCAGCCCAGTGCTCTGGTGGAGCCTTGGGATCCATTTCTGCAGGCAGCAAGAGAAAAGCTTGGAGGTTCTTCACAGCAAAGAATGAAACCCTGAGAGATGAAAGAACCCATTGCATGACTTGTGATGCCATTGAAGTGGATAAAAATCATCCCAAGGGAAAGCTGCAGTGTTGGGTATATCCATTCAGTCTCTTACACTGTTTAGAACTGGGCAGGATGTGGCAGAATGAAGAAACAGACTCACTTCACCCAGACTATGCACAGGCTGAAGCTGTGGCTCTCCCTCAAGGGGCTGGAGCTGAGTCAGACAAAAACACCCAAACACCAAAAAAAATGCTTTGTGGGTAATAAAAGTGAAACATGAGTCATAAATAAATCTGTGAGTGATGGGCCTTTTTAACTTCCCCACACAAGGTTTCTTTACTCTAGCAGTTGGTAAGTGCTGGTGATGTATCTGAATGTGATCTGGTGTGATCCTCTCATGTTCATATTGTCAGGGCTGAAACTCACCCTTCAAATGTCTGTCTGACATTTTTCTCTGCAGCTATTGGTCTTTGTTCTGGTTTGCTGGTCTTTCCTGATTATGCAGGACCAAGTTGAGCCCCAAATCTCAGCCTGGGAAGGCATTGCTCTGAACTTGCTGTGGCTTGGGAGCCCTCAAATACTGTGATGGGTTTGTAATGGAACAGCTGCAGACAAGGACACGCAGCAGGAGCAGCTCTAAATGCTCAATTGCTGACCTTGTGTTGCTCCTGCATTAGTCCCTAAAACACCCAAACACCGTTATTTCTCCTCACTGAGTTATTTCACCTCCACAGCTTCCTCCTTCACTGAGCCAGTAAAAGAGGAGCAGAGCAAAGGACAGAGTCACTCCATGAACCACAAGCTTGGCAATGGTGTCTGGCTGGTGATGGATACTGAGTGAGGCTATGGCTGCTCTGCAGTCCTAAGTCCAGCAGCAACAGAAATATGAGCCCTTTAGCTGCCTACCACATAGCTAAAGGGCAGCTGACCTTCTTGGCCATTGCCTCCACATGGACCACTGTATCCCCAGGAGAAGTGAAGGGAAGGAGAGCTCTGGGAGTCATTCCTAGGCAGCAGGTACCAGCACCTCCCTGCTGGTGTGACTCCTTCACAGGTGGGAGCTGGGTATCCTGCAGAAGGTGTATCAGCAAGATATGTTACCTCGCTGCCTTCCTTTTCCATATGGGAGGGAAGCCCTTTGTGCTGCCACTGCCATAGGAGGTCATGAGCCCATCAAGGCTACCTCAAGTGTTTGTTGACTGCTTTTAAGAGTCAAACAACAAGGGACAAACTGGCTGTCCCTTGGATTGTTAGCTTGGGCAACAATCCCACAAAAAATGTCCCTTGGATTGTTAGCCTGGCAGAGCCATGCTGTGAGCCTCCACCAAAATCTCTGCTGAGTACACTCACTGCCTTGGGCACATGAGCTAGGTACAGCTCTCCCTTTGCAGGCTTAAGTCACTTTCCCCATTCCAGTGTAGACAGACTCTGTCCCTGTCCCCTCCCAAGGAGGGGTTAATCCAATTCAGACATCATTTTCTTCAAAGTTCCCCAGTTTGCATCTGGAGTAGGTTTATGAGCATCACCCCAAACCCGCATCACGTCTTAAACAGTTCTGTAGCTGTTTAGGTGATGACTCTGGCTGCTGATGGTGCAGATTTCATTGATTGTGGTGCTGATGGTCTCCCAGAGGTTGTGTCTCTGGCTTGGCTGTCGTGTGAGCTGCAGCTGCTCCCACGTTTTGGTGGTTTGCTTCATGAAGAAGATGATACTCTTTGGCGTGAGGATGTGCTCATGAAGAACCAGGTCCAATCCAGGGTTTTCCTAACGTGCTTCTCTGAGCCTCCAAGAAGAACATCCTGCAGCTGTTTTAAAAAGTCATGCCTCATTCTCTGCAGGATTTTCTTCTTGCTTCCAGATCTCTTTTCCCCCCATCTGCTAAAACGCCAGTTGTTTTCTTTTCTTCATTCCTCAAATCAAAATATTTAGCAGTGGACTTTTCTCCATGACATCCCACTGCATCCCTTAACTACTGTGGAGTGTTCATCAGTCTCATTGACATTAACCAGTTCTGCTGGAAAACAGCACTGCCAAGCAGGCAGGCTCCACTCCTGGACAGTATCTGGTACTGTCAGTGACAGTCCCCCTCTGAGTCTCTCAGGGGTGATGCTTTTGCTGGCAGAACTTGAGAAGCTGTTGGAAAATACTTTCCTTGCCCTGACAAGTTGCACTTGGACTGTCATGGTGCTCCTTCCGGCCTCAACGTTAACAAAGCTCTATCTGCTTTTCAGAGAAGGCAGTCACCATTTGCTTTTCAAGGACTATTCAGTCTCCTCTGCCCCAGGTGCCTGCCACACTGGAGCCTTTCATTACTTGCACCCTTTGAAGCCACCAGTTTTCTTTTCTCCTTCTATCTTTCAAACAGTTTCCCTTTCTACTTCCAGCAGCTGCCGAGAAACTTCACATACCCATCTGTTCTCCAGGCCGGGCAAATAATCAGGGCTCCCCAGAGCCACCAGGCTGAGCAGAAGGTGGGTGAGCACAGGGTGGTACTGCGCTTTAATGGTACTGTGGAGGTGCTTTAATTCATAGAACTAAAACTCAGTAGGATTAAACTCACAGCCAGTTTTCGAAGCCCACGTCCCTGCTGTTCTTCCCACTTCTCCTGGGCTTTGGGGTTATCCATGTTCACCGTTTCACCCTCAACACTTGCACTCAGAAATCACTGCTTTCACCTACTGTGTCTGTAACCCCAGAGGTGGCTGGTTTGAGTTGGTCACCTCTGGGGAGGTGACAAATATTAACCCAGTTGGGCATTCCTGGGGAGAGCCGGGAGACTTCCTGGTGGAGGCGAGGCCTGGGGAAGGCATTTGGGATGGCTGCTATCCTCGAACACATCAAAGGTGTGAATGGCTTTTATCAAGAGGCAGTAAAACTAATCCAAAGCCCACTTTAATGTATTTGCCACATATTTGAAAAGGAACTGATTTCAGAAATGCTTTCGAGAGTTTTAAAAATTCTTATGGACCTGTGTCTTAGAGCTCTTTCCACTCTGGAAACATGATGCTTTTTTTTCTGGGATCCCAGATGTTCTGGATTCATGACTGAGGGAAGATTGAGAGCTAAAACTGTTTCTAAATCTCTTTGGAAATATGGGCACAAATAGTTTGGCTTTTTTTCCTAGCTCTAAACCCCTGTTAAACTCGGTTGTTTTTTTTTTTTAAACCCAGGCCATGCTTACAGTAAATACCACCTCCTCAGTCAGCAAGTGAGACATCTTCCCATTCAGTTGTCAAAAACCCCTCATTTCCACCTCAGTAAGCCTGCAAGACACTGGCCTTTTGACCTGCTGGGGTGCTTGCCCCTAGTTCTGGAGCTTTAGGCCGGTCCTGTTCTGCTGGAAGAAATCGACCTTTAGTGTTTAAAACAGGAGCAAATCCTTGGCAAGATCAGAGAAACTGTAGTCTTTCTCATTTTCTTTCTTTTTTTTTCCTTTTTTTTTTCTTTCTTTTTTTTTCTTTTCCTGCAGGAGAGTTTAAACATCGCTGCTTTCATTTGGAAAGGGCGAGTGATTTTCCCATGCTGTAATACCCAGCAAGTGTTGAGAGAATGTGGTTACATAAAACCATATTTTTAATACAACCGACAGACTGTCTTGAGAGCTAAGTGTTTTTTGACAGTTTTTATGCACCTGTTAATTCAAAGCTCTTAACATGTGCCAGTTAAAAAGAGCCAGGCACTAAAACATCCACCCTGTGGACGGCCGGGGCTCAGCTGCACACCAGAGCACAGGGAATCCGTGCAAGGTGGAAACTTGGCTTCTCTCACAGCACCAACTGGTACAGAGTTAATTCAACTCAGAGCTTTTGTTTCCCAGTCCTGCCCGGCCTCGTAGATTCCTGCTTGTGCTTTGGACCTGAAGAACGGCTGACATTTCTTTGGGTTTATTCTGTTTGCTTTTCTCACCTATGTCAGAAAGAAAAGATGCCAAACTTCCTGTCAGGGCTGTGTCCTTAAAAGATAATACTGACAATAATTCCCCAGGCTCCTCTGCTAAATTTGTGCCTCCTTGTTTTCCTGATAGTGGAGTTGCTTTTGGTGATCAGGTACAGCCCAGATAGAAACCTGCTGCACTGTCCTCCAGTGTGTCTGCTCAGGAATCATCTCCACTCTTCCTCCTCCTCCTCCTCTTGTCTAGTATTTTCCTCCCTCTCCACCCCTTCAATATTACAAAATTTCAATGTAGAGATTTTTCTCAGGGTCATTTTAGATCCCTCACAGCCAGGTCTTCCTTCTTCCTTCTGCGACTTTCTCCCCACACTGTATCTGCTCACATCACAACTCCCCAGTTTTAGGGTTAGGGTTAGGGTCTGGCTCTGCACTCTGTGGCCTCATCCCTGTGGAGAAAAGCTTGAAAACTCAGCACCATCTGACATAAAGCCTCAAAAAAGCCCAGAAGGCAGATAAAAGCAAGAAAGCCTGAGAATTTTAAATACTTGCAGATGCTGACACAGTCGTTTCTGTGGTAGAAATGACCAGGTAACCCTAAAATAAGTGGCCACTCATTTTTTGTGCCAGTGCCTATGCATTTGGGATGTTTCTGTGTAAGGAATGGTTAGCATGCCCCTGCCACTCTCCTGCTGTGGAAATTTAGTCAAGCCTTCAGCTGATAATTGCACTGCCTTGAGGAGATGGGGCAATGGCAGCTCTAGATCTTTCCTTTATTTCAAGGCCAAGAGGCATGAGGAGAGTCTCTGGTGTTAAGCCCAAAACTTTACAAAGAAAACATCAATATTCCTCCTTGCATCTCTGCTAAGTTCCCTACAGGCTGCCTTTAGAGATTTGGCTCAAGTGACTAACCTGTCAGAACAGTATTAGAGTCCCTGAATGCTGCACATGAGCTTGAACTGACAGGAGGGTTCTCTAAGCAGGAAACACGAGGTGAGGGCTTGTCAGGACAATAGATTGGGCTAGGATTCCACCTCAGTAACACTCAGAGTGTTTATTGCAAAATCACCTGGCAGGACAAATCTGCCCCACGTCAGGTGTGTGTGCATTTTTCTTTGTGTTGAATTAGCTAGAACATGGTATATAGTGTTTTTATTTGCTTTACGTTTTACACTGACTGCAGGAGGACATATTATTCCCCATCTGGCATAAATACTGTTGGACCATAGTTACCCTGTGAAAATTCAGAGGATAAATTGGATGAGGCAGAGTGGTAAACACTCCATCAGTGTTTTGCTGCATGGGATCTCAACAGTTTTAATCATGTCCTGGGTACCCTCAGACAAAATTTTCTATCTCAGTACTGCCTAACTGTGCATGTATGTGTTACGCTTATGATGTTTCCTTGAAAAACGTGACTCTGCTCCTGCTGAAAGGTTGCATTACTGTTATTTCTTACACTTACTTCAGCAGCTGCTGTGCATGGACTTGACCTGTAGCCTGTGTCTTCTCAGGGTGTACCTTCCAAGAAAGATTAAGGTGTAGCTGGAGTGATCTCCTGTTCTGTTATGACAGAACTGGAAATTATCTCAACACGTCCTCTAACTCATAGCCACAACCAAGTCCACCCGGTGTGTCCTGACTGGTAATTGTCTGATAGTTCTGCCTCCTGCAGTGATGGACAGTCTCTCAGCAGTGGAAGCTGAGTAGAACCCAAGGTCTAAGCGGAAACTCCACAGCTACACTTCAACCTGACTCTTCTCACCCCATTAACTGTGTTTGAGGAGAATGGTTTTTCTCTTCCCCAGGCACAGCCCTTTCTCTGTGTTACTCTTTAAAGCACTTGCACAGCAGGCTCTGCAGTGAGGCAGGGAGTGAACTGTTCGTGGTGGGAAGCATCCCAAACTCGCTCAGATCTGTTGAGATTCCAGCAGCAACCGAGCCATGTGTGACTCATCTTCGTGCCTGTGCGTCAGCTTGTGGAGAGATCCTCAGAGCAAGCAAGGCTCTGATTGCCTTCATGCTCACCCAGAAAACAGCACAAGGTTCCTGGTGGTTTGTCCTCAAGAGGGGACAGGGCTATGATGCAAGATAAGTTCATGAGAAAAGTATGGTGGTTGTTTACTGCTCTGAAACACGCTCCATTTTCAGCTACAGGAAAATTATAAGAGTCATAATACTTGCTTAGAGCTGAGCTGCTTCTCCAAACTAATTGACTCCATTTCCATCTGATTTAAATTTGAGAGAACTGCTTGTGTCCCAAATCTGAATGATTTTATCACCTCTTCACCAGCCCCAGAATATGACGACAGGTTTTTTTGATTGAACCAGAGAATAACTTTGCTGAGAGATCTCACAGTTTTCACCCATCTGAGGAGCCCTGATGTTTCCTTAAAATCCCTTTGCCCTTTTGCTGCAAATATGGGTTGCTCTGAGGGCAGAACAGCTCTCTAGGGATTGAGAGCAAAGGGAGGCTTCAGCAGAGCCTCCAGATCAAGCTTGAAGGTAGGAACTTGTTTCCTTAAGCTCAAAGAATACTTGTAACTTTTAATTTTTTGAAAGTGTGTGTTGACTGCATTTGTTTAGAAGAACTGCTCGTGGGGGTGAAATGTGCAAACCTGAGTTAGGATGCTAGAAGTTAATTGCATTGCTTAAAATGTACAGAGTAAAATTGAAGGGGCCTTTTCTTTGGCATGCTCCTTCTTTGGAGAACTTCCGGAAAATCCCTTCCTTGGATGGATGACATGCACTGTCTTGGAGGCAAAAAGCATTTGGCAGAAAGGTAAATCTGAAGTGTCAGCTGGCAGAGAAGCACTGGAATGCTGCTGCAGGTCTCCACATTAATTTCCAGGACAGATGCAATAGCTGATCTATCCTGGACAAAGATTTTCCTCTGCACAACCACGTGCAGCAATGAAAGCAGCAATTTCCACTGATACTTTCTGCCCAAGAACAGATCTGTTGCAGACTTCACATCCCCTCAATTGAAGTATCTCCGAGTCCAAACTGGACAGCTTGGTTCCCTTGAACATCAGAGTGTGGCTGGTCCTGAGGATCCTGGGCTGGAATTTCTCACTGTCAGCTATAGAGGGAGCCGTGATGAGAGGCTGGGATGCGGCAGGAACCTCAGCACAATCGAAATTGCCCGGTTTGGAAAGCAGTTGTGCAGCCCTTGCTGCAGGGAGAGCCAGGCTGAGCTGCTCCTTAGGGTTTCTGTTCTGGGGTGAATGATGGCGACCTGGGTGGATAAAGGATAAAGGATGCTTTGTGCCGTGGTCAGATTCAGATACCTGGGGGAGGGGAGCAGGGAATGAAGCAATTCTGTTTGTTTTGAACCAAAACAGTCCCCCCCTCCTCAAAAAAAAAGAATAAATAAACGAGAAATACTGAATCAACTTAGGACATGGTGTTTGATCCGAAACACAATGTTCCATTTTAGAGTTTAATTTCTTCTTTTTTTTTTTTTTCCAAAGTCGGGTTTTTCAATAAAACCTCCAAAAGGCTCATTTCAGAAACACCTACATGAAGTCAACCCCTTTGCTTTGAAAACACTTTGGAATGAAATGTTTTGAAGTTTAAAAAAGAGCCTCCTGTATTAGGCTTGTTGGTTTTGTTTGGTTTTTTGGAAAAGGGTGCTTGTCAAATTCAGCCCAACTTCATGAGTGGTTTATGTCTCTCCAAAATTAAACTCTGGTCAAAATTACTGTTCACTCCACAAGTTCACCCACTGTATCTATGGATCTGCTGATGGCAAAACGGAGCCTGTGATTCAACCTGGAACTGTTGGAACCAGGGAGGAGAACCAGGGTGTTCGCACAAAGGAAACGATTCAGCCCTCGGCCATCAAACACCAGGTCTTGCTTCCTTTCCAAGGGCATCTGGAGTCCCCTGGCTCCACATGGCCAAAATTCCCATTGTCTCCATGAGGAGTTAAAACCTGAAATGGAGAAAACACCAGATGAAGAAGGGAGAAAAGCACGGGAAGAAATGGCCCCAGCCCGTCTTATTTATCTGCTTCCAAGAAAAAAAATATGAGCGTGAGACATGGAAGTTTCTTTTCAGGCACTTTCTAATGACTTGGATGATCCAGTGAAACAAATGAGAGCAGCCAGGAGAGTGCTCTGCTCCGAAAGGGCAGCGAAATATTTGCCAATGCAGCAGCTCTGCAAATGTGTGAGGCTGTTAAGCTCCTAATCCCATGTCTTATTTTTATGAATTTTCACACTAGTGGGATATAATGAATGTTGAACCCAAAGACATTAATTACTCGGGTCCTTTTTTTTGAGAGGAATTTCGATGGAGTGTAACGTTTTAAATTACAAGGTGTGAAATAAACTCTACAAAACTTACAGCTTTAGTGGAGGAACTCCAAAATCAAATAAAAATGCAAAACCACTGATGAAGTCCAATTTACTGTAAAATGCCCTGGATCGTGGTGTTCCAGTAATTTTTTTTTTTTTCCCTACATACTTTGGTTAAAATAATTTATATCCGCTGCAATGTTTATGTACCTTAAGCTTTATTTATTAAAGGATATGTATATTTCAAACCCAGTTTTAATGAGACATGCTGAAATCTGTAAGGTACAGTGCGACTTTTGTTCTAATCAGCACTAAATCTCTTCTCTTTACTTTTTCTGTGTTGAAAATATTCATGTTGGACGGAAAGGGCCGTGCATGTATATAAATTTCAGAAACGTATAAATATATACATAAAGTAATAAGCAAAATATATTTATTTTTTTCTATCATCAGGGCAAATACTCCATCATTGTTCAGTCTGAACACTTAAAATCACAGATGGATTTTATCCTTGTTCTTAGACTGGGACAATTATTTCTTTTTTTAGGTAAATTATGTATTTGCCAAAGATTGTGCTTTAGGTTGGCTGAAAATGTTTGGGAATTCACATCAGCTTGATGAACTGTTTTGGCAAAGGAAGAAAAAGAAGTCCAAGCATTTTGGCTTTGTTTTCTAATGAAAAGTTTTGAGATTTCATTTTAAACCAACACCCTTAAACTAATGTTAACATGAACTAAAAAAAAACTTGGGAAACTGAGAAACTTCTTAAAATTCTGAATTAAATGGGAACTTCGGGATGTTCCTTGGGAGAGCTGATTTGAAAGTTTCTTCCTATGTTTTTGTTCTTGTAAGGAAACAGAAAATATCTTTGCTTAAATAGATGAATTTGAAAACTGTAATGTTTATGGCCATTTCAGTGTAGCATTATCAGTAAGTTTGAAAATTATATTCAGTTTAAGAAACTTAATCAAACTGGAGCTATATTTTCAAGAAATTGTAGAAAGCCTGTCTTTCATTGACACCTCAGGATGAGATAAAAGGTATTTAACTGCTTAACCTTTACTGATAGCACTCAAATATGGATATGAAGCAGGTCATGCAAGTTTCCCATGTAGTCCCTAAACCACTACTGAAAATGGTACAATGGTTCCTAAATCCCTTTAAATATAGTAAATGGGCAGGAAGGTGACTGTCTTTCCATAAAAAACAGCCTTGGATGAAAAGGAAAAAATCAATTTTGCCAATTTTTGTTTCGATTTAATGAAAGAAGGAAATGAAAAAAAAATAAAAATCCAGATTCCTGACACAAAGAGGGCAAAATCTCTTCTGTTTTAACAGAAAAAATTCTGGTAAAAACCAGCTTTGCTCAACTTTTGCGCAAATATCTATGTTTCAGAGGCAATCTGTAAAGTACAGAAGGTTTCAGGTCTGATGAGCTCAATTTCCTCACCATGCTTCCCTCTGCACAGAGAGACACCTATTTACTGATGAACCTGAAGGCACAAGTTCCCAGCAAAGCAAAGTGAAATCTGGGAGCAGGGTGGGGAGACTTCACTCTGTCTGTCCCATGGAAAATGTTTGCTTTAGGAATGAATGCATTTCTCAGAAGAGAACCCCGAAGCCCAGAAATGGCTGACCAAGGAATTTAAAGGGAGAAATGCTGGGAATCAGGGAGCAGAGTAATAAAGTACAGGTTTGTTCTGTAACAAATTCCAGCACTTGTGAGACTATTTTAGACATATGGAAGTCCATTTAGGAGGAAAATTGGTTGCAGCCGCTGACTCAGAACCTGTTGGAATCAGTGGAAACATTTCCATTGTCTTCTGTCCTGAAGAAATGGTGTTTCTGTCCTTCCTTCCATCCCTGGCCTGTTCTCACTCTCTGGGCCATATGGATTTCATCTCCCTCAAAGACATGTAAGAGAAGAGGGTTTGGCTATTTAACAGCACCATGGAGC
Organism: Bombycilla garrulus; assembly: GCA_013400315.1. NCBI lineage: Eukaryota > Metazoa > Chordata > Aves > Passeriformes > Bombycillidae > Bombycilla > Bombycilla garrulus. Next base: position 48,671 of record VXBU01006607.1, on the reverse strand, counting down.
TGTGTGGACAGGAATGGCTGATTTCTACTTGATTTGCTACAAATCAGGTAACCAGCACCTCTGGAGGAGTCACCTGGGTGCATCTGGCTCTCGTATCCCAGAGCTGAATGTGCCTTTAATCACATCAGCATGTTAATTGTGCCCCTCAAGACAAGCTCAGAGGAGTGAGACTCTGTCTTTCTGCAATCATCTGATTCCTGGATTCTGACCATAATTGCCAGGCTGTCCCTGGGAAAGAGCACTGGATAATTGCTTATCTGGACAGTGCCCCCCTTCAGCTGTTTCAGACTTTTCTACTGCTAAACCCAAAGCTGCCATGAGTGCAGGGAATGGGTGAACTAAGCCCATCAAGAAATGATCTTAAAACATTGACTCCTGCTTCTCCTTCTGCTGCAAGGCAGGCTCCCAGAAATGGGGGCACAAAAGGGGATGGATGCTCCCAAGCACACCCCAGTCTCACAGGGTGTCACCTCTGGACATTCTTGGGATCACTCTCTGCCTCCTAGCACCGAGGACAGGATAAGTCCTCACAGAAGGGGTTACAACCTGCGGAGCAAGAAATGTTCAAGTATTTCAGCCTCTAGAAGAAAACATTGATATTTTCAGACTGGAGCTAGGCTTGAGGGAATGCATGAAAACAGATGGATCATTTCGCCCCCACCGCCACCTCAGACCCTCTGTGTGGCCTTTCCCTTCCCTTCCCTTCCCTTCCCTTC
>VXBU01006607.1:0-39962 GCA_013400315.1 Bombycilla garrulus | reverse complement strand
TCTCCTTCGGGTTCCCTACCCGCCGCCGCCGTCGGGTCCCGTCCCGTCCCGGTCCGTCCCGTTCCCCCCGCTTCGCTCCTCGTGCATTTCCCCCTCGAAGGGCCGACGGCTGGGGGGGCGCGGGGGCCGTGGGCGCCCGCGGGGGGCGAGGGCAGAGAAGCCCCGTTCGGCACCATGGCGTCTAGCTATGCCCACGCTATGGACAGGCAGGCCCTGCTGCCCGCCCGCCTCGACGGCCCCGCCGGCCTGGACAATTTACAAGCCAAGAAGAACTTCTCCGTGAGTCACCTGCTGGACCTGGAGGAGGCTGGCGACATGGTGGCCGCCCAGGCGGAGGAGGGCGGCGGCGAGCCCGGCCGGAGCTTGTTGGAGTCCCCCGGGCTGACCAGCGGCAGCGACACCCCGCAGCAGGACAGTAAGTGCGGGGACATCCTCCCCTTCCACGTCTCGCCGGGGCAGCCGCGGCGGGCGGGGCCGGCTCCGAGGGGGTTCCGCTGGTGCTTAGCCCGGCTTCCCCGCTCCCCGAGCCGCCTTCCCCGCCCCGCCGAGGTCGGCACCCGCCGGCGTGTGAAAACCCTGGCTTTCCCCCAGCCGCGTCCCGGGAAAGGGGCCACCTGCCCTTCGCCGCCGCGCCCGTCGGGTCCCGTGCCGCGGTTCCCGCACCCTGTGGGGAATCGGAGAACATCCCGGGGAGCAGGAGCGGGCAGGATCGGGCCTGCGGGCTCGGGCCCCTCGTCCATTCCTTGCCGGGGTGGGCTGAGAACGGCGCTTAGCTGGACGGGGCGAGGCGCGGTGGGCGCTGAGCCGCCTTCCATCCATCCATCCATCCATCCATCCATCCATCCATCCATCCATCTATCTATCTACCCCACCATCCATCCGCCTACCGGAGCGGGCCCCGGCGCCGTGCTTGGCGGGACACCGGGAGGCTGCTCGGGAGTCCGGATGAGCTCCGGGCGATTGTCCGATCGCCCCAGGGTGCGCGGCTCCTAGAGGAGCCACAGATTCCCTCTCCGCCGAGCCCCGGCTCTTCCCGCTCCAGGCAGGGCAGGACCGAGGGGCAGAGCCGTCTCTGAGCTGCCCGTCCTGAGCAGTCCGAGTTCGGGTAGCCGTGGGCGAGCAGCCCGGCGGGATGAGCGCCGGCTTGCGCGGCTTTTTCCCAGCGCCGTGTGTTGTTTTCCAAGGGCAGCGCTGTCAGAGAGGCTGAGGAGGGTGTGCAGGGTTGGTAGCCCCCTCTTTCCCCACTCTCTGTTAAAATGATTATATCCCCGGCCTCAGGGACTGGCCGGCAGTTCCGCGGGGGTCCGAGCTGGTGGCGGCTGCGGACACGGGCTCGCTTCCGAGGGAGCTTCCCGGCGAAAAACGGGGAAAAAACAAGAAAACGAAACGAGAAGCGAACAAAAATGCCAACTGCAATTTTCGTTCGCTTTTCGGGTTTTTTTGTTGGTTTGGTTTATTGCTGTTTTTTGTTGTCGTTTTGGTTTTTTTTTTTTTCTTTTCCCCGGGAGCCGCCTCCGACCTGCTTTTCCCCGTGGATCCGACGTGGTTTTCTCGGTATTCCGAAGGAAACCGAGCTGGGGAAGCGGGACGCCTTTCCAAAAGCAGCCGCTCCTTGCAGAAGCGCCCGTGGGATCCCCGAGCCCGGCCCGGCCGGATGCGTTCCCGGCGGGGAGCATCCTCCAGGAGCGCGGTCGGGAAAGGAGCGGTCGGTGCGCGGCTGCCGGAGCGGCTCCTGTGCCCCCGAGAGCCCGACCGACCGCCGCAGGGACGTGGCTTTAAAATATTTCCCTTCCCAGGACCCGAAAGCTGCAATTCCTGGCTCTAAAGGTGTGTATTTTAGTGGGGAAAACAGTGATTGTGGCTGCTCCCGGTTCAGCGCCTTGTGCCGCTGAAGAATTCCCAAGATAACAAATGCAGACGACGCTTTTTTTACTTTTGCTCTGTACCCAATTTAGTTTACCATGTTTAATTTGGATTTACTCGTGATTTACTCCGATTTACTCCTGACGTTGCCCCTTGCCAACTGCGAGCTCGGTCAGCGTGGAAAAGGGGAAAACTGCGTTTCACCAATACTCACCTTGCTCTTAAGAACATGAAAAGATCCCAAAAACAGCAGTCCAAGGTCTTGTTTTCTAGCCAGCATTGCTGAGCAGGGATCAAACTACAGCTTCAAATAATTTATAAATTCTCTGAACGCTGTAAAAGTTTTAATACCGTTGTGGTGAATTAGAAAGTTTTAGAGGTATTCTAAAGTAAGCAACGACAAAAAGAAGAAAGGGGAAGGAATAAATTCTCCCAGGTTTATTGGGCAGAACTGTCATCTCGGCTTTCTGGCTCTCTCATGGATACATTTAGCACATCCCGGGAGGCTCCGTGCCTCAGTTTCCCTACCTGCTGCATGTGTTCTGTGAAGTGTTACGCAGTCCATGCAGGAAAAGAACTGTGCTGGAGCTGGGAAGTGCTACAGAGGTCTGAGCTTTTCTCGATGAAAAATGAGAACTGGTTCAGTTTTTTTCCTAACACAGGGCTCACTTAGTCTCCATGTTTTTAAGTGAGAAAAGGTAAAAGCCGTTTGGAGAAATTGTGGATTTCTCAAGAACACTAAAAATTTTCTTCCTACCTGAAGGAAAGTTAAGTGGTCTGCCACTGGTTTCTGTCCCAAACTGAAGTGAAAAAACAAATTATTGGTGCTGTTTTTGTGAAAAAAATTAAGAGAAGTAGTTTGACGCAGAAACGACAGAAGGTTTTATTTGGATGTTTGAGATTGGAGGAGATATTTCACCAGTATTTTATTTGAGAGAGGTTCAGAATAAAACGTTTCTCTTATTAAAAAGAAAAAACATTACTGGGAGTGGCTGTGACTGTAATATTTACAGGGAGAGCTGTCCGTGGGTTAAGGAGCTGAGTTTTCAGCAGTGCTGCGGAGCTGTCATTCCCACCAACTTCAGTTCAACTCGTGGCTCTGAACACCTTACCCTAAAAGCTGATAAACATCAGAGCAAGCCTCCCTGGCTGAGCTGCTTCCCTGGGAAGGCTTTGCAGTCCCGATTCCAATTTGTCACAAAATAACCTGTTAAGATAAAACCAATTCTTGCTGTGGTAGCACAACTTTCACTAACTCCAGCTAAGGGTGGGTTGAAAATGCAGGTCCCAGCTGAGTTGGGATCCTCCAAGCTTCCTAGAAAAGGCGGTGAGCTCCTATTGCTTTTGTGCCCTTTGAGGGTGACAGAAACCTGTCAGTTGCCTCTGGGCTCTCAGAGCTTGTAGCTCTGGGGTAATTCTCAACTGTTATTTGTTTTTTTTCAGATGGGCATTTTTGACTTTTGCTTTTTTTTTTTTTTGTTGGTTTGTTTGAGACTCACTGTTGATAGCTCATAAAATGGTGTGGAGAAAGCATGAACAGCAAAAGAAAAATTGTTACACTGGGGTTTCTTTTGTAAGGAGTGAATAAACCAGGCTTACTTGTGCGAGTTCTGTGTTTTGGAGTTATTGCTGTCCTTTAATCTCTCCTCAGTATAAAATTGCTGCCAGTCGGGGGGCTGACAGATTATATCACAATTATAGCTGGCCACAGGCTGCCGGAGTCCCCCCCATGATTTTTTTTTTTTTCTGTCCCAGTGAGCATTGTGACCCCCAAGTACTGCTGCTCCTTCCCAAGGAAACCCCAGAAACCGTGCTGGGACAAGGTGAGTGAGTGCCTCTGCTCAGACAGGTAAAGCAGAGTGTTGCTATGGCTTCAGCCCCTCTGCTGTTGCAGCAGGTTGAGGAAGAGCTTTTTCAGCCTTCTCACTGTTTGGTGATGGGGCTTGTCAGCCCGGAATTTTGCACAGATCAGAGACAGGTGTTGTTTCAAGAAAGGACTTAGAGATTCAGGGAGGGCTGAGAATAACTGCTCACTGCAGCAGGTTTTGGAGGCAGCTTGCGGCTCAGGGAGCTGCAAGTCACAGCTGGGAGGATGAGCTGGGGCCGAGATCTCTCCCTTGCTGCCTGGGCTTAAACCCTCTGACTGCTGTTCCTGGCTGTCTGAAACAGGATCCTGAGCTGGAGGACTTTGGGTCTGCTCCCACATGGCTGTTCATTCTGCCTTAATTGCCTCTTTTTAATCAGAACAAGTGAGGTTGCTGCAGGAGTAAAAGAGTGTGTCTGAGTACTGAATTACCTGTGCTCCTGTGCCTCCCCATCCTTCACAACAACAACAAAAAATATGCCTTCATAAAAAGAAGTGGAAAAGCTCTGCCACTACTTGGAAATGTGGAAAGCAATTCCTTGGGCTACTGAGTTGCTGAGGATGAAGGAGAGAAGAAGCGCATGGGACAACTGCAGGGTTTTCTTTGCAAACCTCTGCTTTATCTTGGAGTATTAAGCGTCTCTTTTGTTGGTAAATCACAGCCCTTATTCCTGGAAGATGCTGAGTCGGTAGACAGGGGATGTACAACCAATAGATAGAGGAGGGAAAAACTGATTAAACCCAGGAGTTTTCTTCTGTCTTGTCCTGCTGATGGACAAAGAGTCTTTGGGCAACAGCTGGTGCTGGTATCCACAGGTTACAACGGGGTGAGCCCGGGAAATCAGCCGGTGCCTCGATCCCCGCAGACAGCGGCAAGTCTTCCTCTCCAGAAAGATTCTCCAGAATTCTCCTCTCCCAGAAACTGATGCAGGAAAAGTGAGGATCAGGTCATTATTATTTTTAAGGCGCTTGTTGTAAATTATCTGCGTGAAGAACACAGTTCTTTGTTGAAAAAGTCTTAGCGTGTGCCGGTTTTACCGCACCTATCCTCGAGTCTTTGAGGAGAGTTCTCTTGACTAAAGGTTTACTAATAGATAACTAAAACCAAGCAGTTGTTAGAAGTTTGATTAACTCCTTTTCATTTATGTTCCTTGGGCATATTTGTCTCCTTTTGGCCTCAGGCTGGCAGATGCGTGGTTATTGCAGTGAGTATCGCGGTGTCAGATATTTTTCTTACATCCCTGAATCCTGCAACTTGAAGTGGGAAAACCTTTTGTGTTTGTTATGTAAATTTCTGCAGCTTCTGGACAAAGACAGAAGATGGAAATGTGGCTCTACTGTGTATCTGTAGTCTTAAAAAAAAAAAAAGGTGCAAAGAAATAAACAAAAGTGATCAAGGTACTGTTATGAACAAAGGAAAAGAGCCATGTGAATTTGGGGAAGGGAGCTGGCTCTGTTTGTGAGTGCTTTTTCTTTGGATGGATGAAAAGAAACTTCTATTTGTTTGTGAATTTTGCTTTTTTTTTTTTTATCATAATCAGTTTTGCTTCCTGGTTCTCATGGTCTCATAATTTGCTGATGGTATTTGTGTTTTCAATCCATCCACTCAGAGCTTCCAACTTTTTAATTTGAAAAAGATTTTGCCAAAGGTTTTTACTTTCCCTCCTTCCTCCCTTAATGTAATGAAAACATTTCCATGAAAATTAGATTTTGAAATCTCTCATAAAACTGAAAGGTTTGGTCTAAACTGCTCAAACGCTTTTAATGAACATCAGCTTTCTGTCATTTACACGGAGTTTCCACTGCTAGCCAGTCTATTTTCCATCTTTTTGATGATGTATAAAGCAGTGATTGCATGGGAAAATATTATCTCAAGGTAATTTGTGCAGGCCTTACTCACACGAGTCATTGCATGTGATTCAATGGACCACTTATGTGTGTGCCAGTTGATGAGTACTGGTGTTTGAAGACTTGACCAGCAGCCTTGAGTCATGCAAAAAACGTCTAATTTTTTTCCTTTCGGCCGGTGGAGTATTTTTGTGCGGACAGTTTTGCTGTCTGCAGTCAGGAGCTCGATCCTTTTGCCTCTCGGCAGAAGTGCAGAATGCATCAAAATCTATAATATGAGGAAGTCTGAAGGGAAAATAGCAAGAGCACAGACACAGCATAAGCAGGAGGGGCTGGGAGAGTTGAGTCTTTGACAAGGCAGACACAGAATTACGGGACTGTAATTCCTTCAAGGATGTATTTTTATTTCCCCCCCCAGTAACTGAGTTGACTCCCGTGGTTTTTGACATCACCAACATGACTTGATGGGATTATAGGTGTTTATTCCTGGTTGCGAGTTGTTTATGATATATTTAATCGTTTTTAAAACCCATATTAAGTAGCCCTGAGGGAGCTGTGTTCCTGCTGGGCCTCTGTTGCATAATGAAGTACATCACGAATATTTACCAAGTGTCACAATATTCCAGACTTGGGCCTCTGTTTCTGGGGAGGATGAATCACTGCACTGCTGGTTCCCCACCCTGCTCGCCTTTCCTAAAGGAGGCTTGGATTTTGGGGTGGATTATGGAGATTTGAAGTGAGAATCAGCACAGTCTGGCTGGAGGAGCTGTTGTCCATGGATCTGATGTTTGAACTGTTCTCTTGGCTTTATGTGTAGGGTACAGAAAGGCTTCAGCTTCTGCTTGGGTGGTGGAGCAGGTTTTTTGTCTGGTTCCCCCAGACTTTGGTCACTACGTGTGGGAAGTATCTTCAGAACCCACTCCCTGCTCTGGTGGGAGAGCACACAGCTCAAAGGAGGGGTGAAATCCCAGCAGGTTTTATGGCAGTTTGGTGGGGATGGAAAAGGATGGCAGCAGTGCCTCCTCCTAAGGAGGAGATGCAGCAGAAATCCAACCTCTTGCTACCCACTGGAAATCTCTACGGAGGCTCTGGGTAACAGACTGTCAGTGGAAACTCACACATATAGGTGTAGCTGTCACCAGCCCTACAATGTAGGGATTTGTCCTTGGTTGCCTTGTGGTGGGACAGTTTTCCCATTGTTCAGGGCCAGCACAGCTCCCAAAGCTCCTCAGCACCTCAGGGGTTTTTCAGCTATGATTTGCTTTATGGAATTCCAGAATGGTTTGGGTTGGAAGGGCCTTAAAGATCATCCAGTTCCAACCCTGACACCTTCCACTACCCCAGGGTGCTCCCAGCCCTGTCCAGCCTGGCCTTCGACACTTCTAGAATATAGGAGCTGCCACAACTTCTCTGGGCAACTTGTGCCAGGGCCTCACCACCCCCACAGTGAAGAATTCTGTCCATTTTATTCCTTAGCTGGAGATAATTTGAAGTTTTTCATGGCCCTGCTCACCTTTGCGTTGTAAATGTAGGTTTGCACTGTAAATATGTGGTGTGTTCTAACCTGTGTTTCCTTTCCTGCACTATTCCTGCTGGGCCCAGCTGATCTCTGGAAGATGCTGGAGGTGGGGAAGGGAACTCGGCAGAGCTGCACTGCCTGGCTGTGGGCACTTTGGGGACATCACTTACAGAGAAGTTTTTTTCAAGTGAGGATGTCTGGAGGATTCTGGTTGAGAGGGGAGGGGAGCAGTGGTGCTGAAGCTGAGAGCCACCTCCCGCAATGGAAAGCCTGGCATCTGCAAGGATGTGTCTGTGAAGGCCAAGAGGGAAGAGAGGCCTGATGAGCAAGCCAGGGAGCATCTATTTCAGCTTACATAGCCTTCTGGGCTCCTCTCTCACCTCCAGAGGCCGAGAAAAGGTTACACCACTGTTTAAAGCACTGTCCCAGACAGTCTGGATTTCATACGTGCCCATATGAAGTGAACATTTGCTTTGGGGTGGCAGCCCAGGACATCCTGGTGCCTTGTGTTCCTGGAAGGGAAGGTTAGATGAGAGGCAAAGGGAGCCAGCTGCACTCTTAACAAATCACTACATCCTATTGCAGCATCCAGTTTATATTCCACCCAAATTTTCCCCCATTCTGGCTAGAGAAATTTTCCTACAGGAGAAGCTCCAGCCAGTCAGCAAGACTGCTGGGCAGGGCAAACGTCCAAAGAGACACTCAAAATCTGGCTGGGACCCTCTCCACGTATTGATGAGCTGCTCAGGCAGAAAAACTGCTTTTGCACCAAGAGCTGGAACTCATCAGGAGCTTGGGGACACTGCTTCCTGCTCTGAGCCCACCAGCAGTTGAGCTTCTCCTGTGGCCTCCTTGACCAAGCAAAATCAAAGTTACCCATGGTGTGCCAGTCTGGGGCAAGAGGGAATTGCCAGCAGCATCTGCTGAGTGGGCAGGCTTGGAAAAGGAAAATGGAATCGGGCTCTGAAAGGAGCAGCAGGGCACTGGAATCAGAGCAAGGCGCCCGGTGCTGATGGAGCAAGGGTTGGTGGCTGCAGAAGGCAGCATCCAAGCAGCTTCCAGCCCTCTCTCAGTGTAGATGCTGGAGCAGTGAAGGTTGAGTAGGTTTTGAGCTCGTGGGAGCCTGGAGCTGTTTGCTCTGAGGTTTGTTGTTGGTGGCTGCTGAATGAGTGGTGGAGAGCTGGGCTGAGCTGCAGCTAGTGTGCCAGCGAGGCCCTCAAGACCTGCTCAGTGCCTCTGGAAATCATCATATTCTTTTGGAAGTGTCACTAATACGATCCACATTTGTTTAAAAAAAAAAAAGGGGGGGATGCTTGCAGTTTTCAAAGAGCTGTCACTTCTCACTGTGTCAGCTCAGCCCCATCGGGGCTCTGTGGGGATGGATTGGACTTAAAAGGAAAAAGTGCCTGAGCCGTAAGAGTGAAAACCGAGTGTTAATGCTCTGAGCCTTCTACTGCAAAGGGCTGGCCTTGCTGGTGGCTCTGCAGGCAGCTCCTGTCCCCACGATGCCTGGGCTGCTTTCCCATAAAGATTTACTCTCCCTACCTTGCAGCCTGAGATGCCGGTAGCACTTTGTGCTGATTATCCTGCCAGCAGCCTTGCGTTTACCCCTGGGTGGAAGGCACAGAGCAGAGGTTTGTGCATCCAGCACAGAGTTTCTGCTTGGGGGGGATGGTTCCTGTGCTGACAGTGCTGGAGAAAGCTGGAGACCAGGCTGTGTCCCAGGGAAGGCTGGCTGCAGGCATGGGCTGGTAGGGCTGCCTGTCCAGTGCTGAGTACTTGAGCTTGTCAGGGCGGCGCGTTGGTGATTTCGCACTGAGGGGGAGGAAAAAAGCTCTGAAGACCAGCCCAGAGCCAGGCTTTGTATCCTGCTGCCTTTACTGTGGCTGCTGATGGGACTCTGTCCATGTCTCTGCACAGGAGCTGAGGTGGTGGTGGAAGCACGGTGTGGATTTAATGCACACACACACACGCACACAAGGCAGCCCCTTGAGGGCGTTTTCTCCGGTGTTCCCCAGGCAGTGAGGGCCACCCCACTTGGGAGAACTGCTGGGCAGGTTTTTAGGGTCAGTGTGCTGGTGCTGGGAGCAGCCTTTGCAGAAAACGTTTGCACCCAAAATCTCAGTTGGAACAGAAGGGCTTTTCTTCCTCCAAACATCGGACAGATGACCCAGCCTGTCTTTTGTTGCTCAAATACACCTTTGTGTGTTGGCCACAGAATCTTGAGGTCTGTTTTTCTCTGTACTCGCTGCCGTAACTTGACCAGGATCACCTTGCCATGCCTCAGTTTTCCTACCAATATAACTGGGTACAATCCTGGGTCCTAATTAGGGACTTTGGAATTTTCTGGCTATGTGTGTTATGTAAGAGCTTGGCTTAAACAGCAATTGGCTTGGCTTCCCAGCAGTTTGGGAAGATTCTCCTGCACCATCCCCAGCAAACTGTTATTTCATCTGCTTGTCTTTGTGGAGTTAGCATTGAGAATATCCCCTTCCGTGATCTGGAGCAACCTCAGCAAGGTTTGTTCCTGCAGGGAGCACACCTGCTGTTCAGGTGCTCCTGACTGCACCCCATGCCCCTGGAGTGAGAGCTGTTTGCTGTGTGAACCCACTGTGGGCTGGAATGGCTTTCAGGGACAGATTTTTGCACGTGGATGTGAATCCCCTGACCATCTTGAGATGCCCGGGCTCTCCACAAGCCTAAAGGATGCAAGGAGCAGCACGTGCTGATCAGCTGGAAAGTCCCCAGGGTGTTTGGTGGCAGGCAGTGAAATTCCCAGCAGAATTTGGGATGGTCACACTCTTTTTCTTGGCTATAGCCTGCTCTTGAATGTTTGGCCAAAAAAGATCATTACTTACAGTTTGTTTCATTTGGAAAACTTCTGATTCGTGTTATGGAAACTAGGAGGACTGCTCAGAAATAAGTGCTTGCAGCACTGTGCTTGTTTGTGATTTGTTTTTCAATGTTTCTTCTCAATTTTTTCTTTTAAATCAACTAATCAGTAAAAAGAAACAATCACCTGTGATTTAGGAGAGGGATCTCTCATTGTAAATAATAAATTAGTGTCAGGAGACCAGGCAGACAGAATGGTTGATGAATATCCTGCAGGCTGAAAGTTGTTTATCAAGCCTGTTTGAAGACTTATGACTAACAAGCTCATTTACAGAGCTTGGAGTCTGTTCATGAACCGTTCTCCAGCTGGGAGGATGTGGGAATCATCAGAAAATGTATTCACAAGTTACTCGATCATTTAAAAAAGCGATCAAACAAACAAAGACTGGGTTTTGGAAGGGAACTGTAAATTCCTCTTTCTCCCCCACTGGGTTTTCTGAGGCATTCCCGTTAGGAAAACGCGGGGCCTGCAGAAGAATGCAGAACCCCACGTCGCTCACTAATGACCTATTTTGGTGCTGACCCTCCTGCTCAATGCCCTGCCACCAGCCAAGCCCTCCGGCTGCGGGAGAGCTGCTCCCCCACGGGAGCCCTGCCATGGATCCGTCTCGTCTCCACCAGTGATTCCCAGTAGAGAAATTTGGCTTGCTGCGGGAAGAGGCTGCCCATGCTCCTCTGGTGAGATCACAGAGATTTCCCCACATCACAGTGCTGTGTTTCTGTGTGGTGCCCTGGAAAGGAGGGCAGCACGGGATCTGCTGGTCTCAAGTGCCAGGGGGGATGAGCTGGGAGCCAAGAGGCTCTGTTGGAGCGCTGTGGATCCATGCCTTTTGCAAATCTGCTTGTCTGGCCTTGGACCAGCTCTCCTGCTCAATGCAAAAAGCCACATCTTTATGAGAGGCAGATGTTTTTCACCCCCAGCATGTCCTACAGCTTTGCCTGCCTTGTTTGTGGGGCGTCCTCTCACTGTGCTGCTTGGCCGTGTGGAGGGCTCCAGGTGGGCTCTGTGTGGGCAAGCCGTGTGTCAAGGAGGGCGCAAACTGAGTCAAAAAGAGTCCAGAGAAGAGATGGAGAGAGCTCCAGCTCCAGTTTAGAAGGAAAGAGAGGTGCTCGGGCTCAAATATAAACTGATTTCCAAGCCCACCTACTGCCATTGCAGGTGTAAGTGAGGCAGTAGGGAAATCCTCCCAGGTCTAGAGAGAATAAGGAAACCTTGGAAGGGATTTCCTTGGAAGGAAATCTTGTTGAGACTTCAGTCACAGGTCTGATGGAGACAAACATGCCAGGAAATAAACAACGTAGAGCTCATCCTACCTTAGGAAAGGAATCCTCCCAAGTTTCAGTGGCCGCACAACTTTAGTGGGAACTTGTTTAATCCTGAGTTTCATTTCTTCTGGCCAGCACAATCATGCTGCCTCTGAATTTCCCCCACATATCAGGCTGTGTTCAGCTGGAATGCTGTGGGGCAAGATGTACCCACTGAGCTGAGGGAAAGCATGTAGATGAGGAAGGATCACAGACACTGGCTGGAATGATGGAAAAGAAAAACTAGGATGTGATTAGCAGGAAAACCACCCTTGAAAGCTGCCCTTCATCAGTCTGGGCAGATTAATCTTTGCTTTTATGTATTTTGTGTGTTCCTCTGACCAGAGAGAGCTAATGTCTGGAGGAGGTTACAGCCAGCCAATGAAGGGGATGCCTTGTTCTGGGAGGGTTGAAGAACCCTGTGTGGAGCTGGGTGCTGAATCCTGGTTTTCTTGCTTTTTGATGCCAGGCTTCCTGTTCTCCCTGCCTCTCTTGCTGCTCTCCAAGAATCCTCAGAAGGACTTTGCTCTCTGCTCTGCTTCCCTGATCTCCACTCTGAGTGAGAGCACTTTAGATTGTGTGACGTGTCGCCATCCCTTTTGGGCCGCGCAGTGACGAGGGTTCTTCCAGACACTTGTGGTGACGGATTGGAATCCACATTTCTGTGACTTTTTAGGTAGAAGTCTTTCTCCTCCCTGCCTTTAATCCCTCAGAGAAAGGTGGAATGAGAGCTGGTGGCTGGGAGCAAAAGCCAGACATGCATTCAAAGGAGGTAGGAAACGCATTTTTTAGCTGTGAGATGCTGTGTAATCACTAGAAATAACTCCAAAGGAGAGCACTGGCTGCTGTATCCATGAATGTCTGGAAGCCCTTTTGGAAGAGCAGCTTTTGTCAGCCATGAATCATTGGTCTCACTAGTGGGGTAACTGGGTGAAATGCTATGGCTGTCTCACACAGAAACTGAAGAGCTCAGCTCTGGCCAAAGGACGGAAGATATGCTGCACAATCCAATGTCAGGGAAGTTCCCGCCAGGAAATCAGAACACAGGACCAGATGGAGAACGCAGATCCACTTGGTATGAGTCTGTTTACAGGTTTGAACCAAAACATAGCGAGAAACACAACAGGAAAGCAATGTCCTCATCTCTGATCTTAACTCAGGCCCTTATGTGAACCAGCTGCCACACATTTATGGGACAATCCCCTCTCCAAAATCCCGCTGTTAGGAGTAACAGAGATAAGGATGCCTCTGCAGAGCTGTGAAGGGCAAACATCAGCCACGGGAATGGCCCAACTTTATATTGTATTTCAGGACCTCTTTGGAGTTTACTGCAGCTCTAAAGACAGCAGGCTGCTTTGTGTTTCCTGCTATTTCTGGCCAGGTTGAGGTTCTGAGTGAGTGGTGTCTCCTGTAACTGCAACCCTGCCAGCTTTAGGTAAAATGAGTAAAACAGAGAGAGCTGCCAATCTGATCGGTGGTGGGAAGAGAGAGAAACGTGCTCAACATCCTCGTGGGACAGAGCATCTCTGAAGTGGTGGGGTGAGCTCCCTTGGGAAGTCAGAGGTGGCTGTGCAGGGCAGGCACCAAGGGAAGGGAGCAGAAGGGTTTGCAGGGTTTGCATGATCAGGGCACTCGTTCATCGCCTGTGCCCGCACTCTGCTGCACATTCAGTTGCTGCCAGCAAGGAAGGAGCTGCTAAACCAGGAATGCCGAAAGAGCTGGAGAAGAGCGGCTCTTCCAGGAAGGTTCATAAAACAAAAGCCCTTGTGGCTGGTTCTCTGCTCCAGCACTGAGCCCGTGGCAGTGGGAGTCTTTCTACACCTCGCTGGTGCGGTCATTTTCCAGCACTGATGCTCACTGTTTGCAGACGTGTGGTCATGGATGTGCTGCTGGCCAAGGAGTATGGAGCCCTGGAGGTTTCCAAATGTGCTCTGTTCCTAGAAGGGACGTTGAGTAAAAAATGTGCCGAGAAATGGTTTGGCAAGCGGTTTGGTTTGGAGGAATTATACTTTCCTTCAGTATGATTAATAACGGAGATGTGGGGAAAAGATCAAAATAATCAAACTGCTCTAAAAACTTTTCTGTGCTGAGCCATGTTCAAAACTCAGTCTGGGTGTGAAAAGTCAGGTGGTCTCTGAATTTGTCCCAGATCCTCCAGGCAGGAATCAAGCTTCTGAATCAGTCCTGGTAACCTCCCTAAGCGCATGAAACCTGCCCCAGGCAGAACCATGGCTGCGTCTCTGGGGTGTTTGGTGTCACGATGTAGTGCCCACGTACATCTTGTACAGCTGAGACAGGGACTGGGAGAATCTTGTCTGTGCTGCAGAGACCATCCCTGGAGAACACCATGATCTTTGCCCAGCTCCTTCTGGAAACATGGTTTTTCACCTTCGTGATCAGGAGGTACCACAAGGCAGGAATGGGAATAGGATCATCCTTAATTCTCTGTGATATGGATGGATTTTGCTGCAGGATATGCACTGGCTGTTAATTCTGTTGTGGTGCATCTTCTTTGTACACACCTGCTGTGCACAAGAGAGGTGGGTACCTCCTGGGGAAAATGCCCACCCTGACCTGAGACGGTCCTGCTGCTTGTTTTGGGAGAGTTGAGATGATGCTCAACTCGCTGGAGTCAGGGATGTTGTCATTAGCTGACAGCAGAAGCTGCTAGGGGAAGCAGCACTGGTCTTTCCTCTAAGTGTTGACAGTCACAAGAGCCAGAGAGAAGGGGACTTTCCTACCTAAAAATGTAGCCTAGCACTTCTGAAGTGAATTGCTTCTACATCAAGAAATGCAGATCCTGTTCAAATGCAGCAGGCAGAGAACGTCTATCCATTCTGGCTGGACAGGGGAAACCTCCAAATTAAAGCAATTATGGAGAAAGCAGATGCTTTGGGTAAATACTTTGTTTCTGTGTTTCATTTAAAAGCAGCATGTTAATTATAGGAGGAAGAAAAAAAAAAAAAAGAAAAAAAAAAACCAAGAGATTTTATACCCCTCAAAAAGGCAGGGTATTTCTTCGTTTGAAATCTCTTTTTTTCTCCCGGAGTTTACGTGATAGAACTTTTCGAAGCCCCGAAGAAGTCAGCTCTAAGCAGGCTTTTAAAAGAAAGAGCTAAAAGCCACCGGTTGGTGCCAGTGCCCTGTGCCTTTTGTGTTGGGGCAGGGATGGTGCTGCCGGGCGATTTGGGGAGATGCAGAGGGGCTTTTCTGTTATTCTGGTGCCATCTACTGGTGCAAGCGTACAGGAAAGTCCGTGGCAGCGGGAAATGGAACACGGATGGCCGGGGTGGGGTGGCCAGTGTCCCCCCAGGAGCGGGGGCTGCATTCTCTCCTGTAGGGCACACAGGTACAGCTGTTGCATCGTGTCCATCTTTGCTTTCTCCTCGATTAATAGTTAAAACCACCAAAATCTGAAGCTTGGTCTGCTCAGTCAGCTCTTCCAGCTCTGGTCTTACCAGGAAGGTGGTGGGGGGGTTACATGAAGGTGGCAGAGGGTGGCAATGCTGCTCCTACCACTGTGCACCTCCAGGGATGCCCATGGAGCAGCCTGGGCAGAGCTCTGCTGGGATTTTCCCTTGTTTTGTTAGAGCAGCAGAGACTCTGGGTCCCTGTATCTTCTAAAAGCTTGGGCTCACCCAGCTGCTTGGTCTTTCCTGCTGGCGTTAATAATTCTCTTTCCTTTTACCAAGCCACCAGGTTTTCAAAAATCTAATAGGAGCTGAATTATCTTCACGATTTCTGTTCAAATGGTCAAAACGTGTTTGAAATTGGCCAATTCTTAAAAAACTGCCGGGAGATCGGAGGCAAAGAGCGTGTTGCATTGTTAGCATTTCCTCTGGTAAGCCAGTTGAAACCAGCTGGGAAAGCTGGGCTGCCCTTCTGGAAGGCAGCTCGAGGGATTTGGGATTTGGGGACACAGTCTCCTGTCTGAACGCCCAGCTCCAGTGGGAGGCTGCTGGGAGCTCTGCCCCTTGGCTTCTTCTCCATCGCTGCCTCTCTCCTGCTTGCCACGCATTCTAGGCTGGCTTTGCTCTCCCGGTGGCCAGGCCAACCTCGTGTGACACGTCCCAAAGGAGAGGATGTCCTCTCTGTTGTGGCTGCTTCAAAGGGCCGAGGCCTGTCCTCGGCTCGCTCTGCTGCAGCGTGGCAAGCTGGGCTTTGAGCAAGGCACAGCCAGCCTTGAGCTCAGCCAGCACAGGGAGCGAGGAGGACAGGAAGCCAGGAGAGAGGAACAGATCTTTGATGGGGTTTTCCAACAGCTTTTCCCTCTTTTTTTATTTTGCAGTTTAAAGGCAAGACCCACAGCAGGAGACCTGATGGCTCAGGAGCAGAATCTCAGCTCTAGTGAACAGGAAGCACTTCCCCTCCTGTAACCCCTTTGGTTACTATCAGTAGCAACTTTTAAAGTATTTGGGTTTTAAGCCTTTGCATTTATTTCCTTATTTTCTCTAATGATTTGAGAGAAGTCAAAGCCCTTTTTGTGTGAAAACTGGAAGCGTGGGGAGTAGGTGAAAGTGAGACAGGCTGGTCCTCAGTAACTGGGGCTGCCTGGTGGGACAGGACACCCCAAAGCTGTCTGGGCAGTTGCAGGGATTTGGCGTTGTTTTGGGGTGGCCTGGCCTTGTTTCAGTGCTGGTGGAGCTATAGGGCAGGTGTGTGGTTAGGGGGGCCTTGGGCACCCTTCTCTCTGGGCATGGCTCTGGGAGAGTGCGGCAGCAGGGCTCCCAAGGCAGGCAGTGAGGATGGGACACCTGATTTCATCCATAGGCTAGCAGGTAACCAGGAGAGGGTATAACCCATGCCCAGGGCTGAGAGTTTTGGTATTTTATCACCTCTGTGCCCAGGTGGTAGATTCCGTAAAACCACCAGAGAAACTGAGAAACAAATGCCTGACCAACAGAAGGGGTTTGTGAAAGAAATCTGTAGGTTGTATCACAGCCTGGGCTCAGCAAGCAAGAGCACTTGAAGTCAGCTGTACATAAATTATAATCTTTGGGAGTACTTTAGCTCCCCTGAGCAGAATCCTGTTAGCCAGAACGAAATGCAGTATTTGTTTTAGTAACTCATCCATCCTTCATCGGGGATGAGTTTTCCAGCTTAAAAGGAGATTTTCATCTCCAGCTCCTGTAATGTTTCTAATGCCGGGTCCTGATTTGGTTGAAATATGACTTGGGTTTATTTTGTGTGGAAACTTGGGGTTTTCTTCATGTTGGTTTGGATTCAGGAAAGTGTCTCTGTTCATCAGGGGGCACTTAAACTATCTGCTGAGTAAAAGCAGTGTCTAAGCTGGGAGTGGTGCGTGTATCCGCTGTGAGCTGGGCAGGAATGAGCCTGTGGCGGCGGATGACAGAGGTTTGATGCACTCCTTCCCGTCAGATGTTGGGAAATAAAACAGGATTCCGGGACACTCACTTGATGATGTTGGCTTGGTCTCCTCGCGAGTCACTGTGTCAGGAGATTAAATTTAAAAGGCCTTTTTTTCCCCCTGGAGGACTCCAGGGTCTGCCTTCCAGGCTCTGCCCTACAGAAATTGCCATCTGACTTGTGGACCAGGAAATGGCTGAAATTTTCCTGTGCATTACCTAAAGTTGGGCATTTCAGCCTTTAGTTCTGTACCTGGCTGTGAGTGGCTAGAGCAACAAAGGGCTCTGCAGGTGGGTTTAGATGTCACACTTCAGCTTTTAAAACAAAACAACTGACCAACAACAGGCCATTACTACCAGGATGCCAACTTTTGCCTGGTTCACTAAACAGTGCCCAGAGCCTTTTTGGGAAGACTGTCACTTAGTGCCTGAATATGCCATGCCAGCACAGCAAGAACAAAGCCCAGTTTCAGCATTGCTGTGACTCCTTGAAGGACCGTGGCTTTTAATTATCTATTTTATTTTTATTTTAGGCTTCAGATTCTGGGGTTGTGTTAAAACCTGGGATGAAAAAAGCACAACTCGGTCAGTGCGTGTATGACGGAAGGATGATACTCAGCCAGCTTTAAGGTTAGAAAAGAGCAGAGAATGCAGCGAGAGAAGGCAAGGCCAGTCTGGAGCCTGTGTCAATGCTGATCTCCAGTGGGAGCAGTAGCACAGCTCCCAGAAAATCCAGTTTAGGATGCATGAATGTTTAAGTTGGTCCTGCTTTGGCTGCTCCTGCTGTGCATGAACAACTCTGAGCGGCACAGCTATGGCAAAGCTCTCCCCTTTCCCCAGGCAGTAAAGACTCACAGACAAACTTCATTTGAAGCTGGGTGACAATTTCTGGCCTTGCAGGAGCAGGGTGTAACTGGTGCAGTTTGGGTTTTACAAGTGCTGGAGCCGGCAGGCTGTCTGCCATGGGCTGCAGCTGCCTGCAAGAAGGGCTCGCTTTGCCTTTTCTTCTCTGTTGGTGCTGCACAAGTCCTGTGAATAGTTAAATCTCCTTCCAGGACAAGGTAAACAAAGGGTATCTGCCCAATTAACCCCTGTCTCTGTAGGTCTGGGGAAGGAAACAGAAAAGCTCTTGCCAAGCAGAGGGCAGGAGCGTTTTACAGCTCACCGAGCAGGCTCCAGGTTTGTGGCAGGAAAACGTAGCTCAGGCTGACCTCTCTGGAGCCCCCTTTGAGAGCTGGGGCGGAGGTTATTTCTGGACTGTGAGGATCCCTGTCACTTTTTCCAGGTTAACTAAAGATAGCCCTGGTGCAGTGCAGGCAGCCAGCGATGGCCTTTCCCTTCCACAGGTGTGCACGCTCTCCTCTTTGCCCTCCTGTGTGTACACAGCATTCATCCCGAGCAAACACCAGCGAGGATTCCCAGCTCTGGGCTTTCTTTTTCCAGAGCCAGAGTGTAAAAAAGTTTGAGGGCCTGAGGAGTTAGGTGGCAGAGCTCTTTCCTCCTCCTGGGAAGGTGGGAATAATTCAGAGAGCGGGGAAGGGAGGCTGCCTTGTGTCCTGGCTTGTGGCTGGGTTGTGTGGGATCAGGAGGTGATGGAGCTCCCAGACCTCCACTCTGTTGACCTCAGTGTATCCCAGCTGACCGTCCAGCCTGAGGAATGGGATGCTTCCCTCATATTCCTCCTTAACCTAATGAGCTGTGGGGCTAATGAGCTCAGGGTATCTTTGCAGCCTGCTTAGAGCTTAGAAGCCATCGGCTTAGCTGGGCCCGTGCAGAAACCAGCTTGCTGTGTCCCCAAGCCCTGTGGCTGAACTTGGCAGTGAGGTGTAGGGTGGGAGAGAGGGATATCACCAGTCCCAAACCAGGCAGCAGCCTCCTGAGAAGGGGCAGGAAGTGCTGGATTCCCAATCCCCCCGCTGAACTGGCAGCTCGTGCCGAGCATTGTAGCCGAGCGTGTTTGCAGCGTTTTATGGGGCATAATCTGTTGTCATCAAAGCCCATGGCAAATTCCGTACTTTCTGCAGCTGACACGAAATAGGTCTTTTGAAGGTTGTAATTTCTCGTTTAACCGATGCCAGTTGTGAATACTTTGCGTTGAGGAATAACCCCTTAGTGCCAAATAAAATACAGTGGAAGTCTGTGGCGTGTTTTTCAGCGTATTGTTAGTTACAGCCCTCCTGACAGAGCACATTCTATGCTGAAGATAAATGCTTGGGAGTCTCTTGCCAATTTATGTCCGAAAGGGCTTTTCTTGGATGTCCTCCTCTCTGTGGAAAATGCTTTTCTGTTTTTCCAGCAAACATTTAATGAGCTGTGCTTAAAAGAAAAAGAGGGCCTATTTCAGGACCAGCCCATCGTGCTTTAGTTCTCTCCCAGCTGGTTTGGGGTTCTTTGGGTGCTCTGATCTTTGTTACACCATGCTGCATGGCAGTGATCTTTGGGTAGCAGTTTGCTACCCAAATTTTCATGTTCATGTTCCAGGATGTGCGTGGGGGATCTTTCAGTCCACCCAGGACCACTCTGCAGTGTCCCTCATGCCTCAGATGGAAGGACATTTGCA
The DNA here is from genome assembly GCA_013400315.1 of Bombycilla garrulus. Classification (NCBI taxonomy): domain Eukaryota; kingdom Metazoa; phylum Chordata; class Aves; order Passeriformes; family Bombycillidae; genus Bombycilla; species Bombycilla garrulus. The sequence continues at coordinate 20,745 of VXBU01006607.1, read as the reverse complement.
GGTGACTTGTACCAGAAAATCCAGGCTCTGTCCAGGTGGCAGGTACAGTTCTTGGCACATCAGGATGCTGATGGATTCCCATGCAGGAATTTAATTCCATTTTTGTGACCACAGGGAAGCCTGGAGAGTTGGTGTGGGTGGGCTGGGCTGTGGGACCAGTTGGAGGACGTGCCCACAGGCATCTGGACAAGTGGTGGCCTGTGACCAGGAGTCTCTGGTTGCTCACAGCTGCTCACTGGTTCCAACTTAGCATGTCCAGCACCTGGCTGGACCCTGGGTTGGCCAGAGAGGGCGTTCAGCTGGCTATCCCTGGTCGCCTGTTCTGGGAGATGTGTGGAGAGCTGCATGAGGAAAGAGAAAGGGAGGAGGCCACCTCTGACAGGGAACCACCTGCACACTTGCTCACGTGACCAAAGAGGTTGTCAGAGATTTCCTGAGTGAAGTTGGAGGCTCTTGAGGTTTCTGTGAGCATCCAGGAGCAGCTGAGGTTTCTTTCCTAGGGATGAGGTGGTTTCAGAAGTGCCCTTGAGGGCAGCTGCTGGTGAAGCAGAGAGAAAAGCCCATCCCCATGGATGCTTCTGTCTAAATCCCAGGTTGTGGGTGAGTAGGTCAGCAAGGCTGAGGGAGGGTCTGCTCTGCAGCAGAGGGATGATCTGGGGCTCTGCTAGCACTGGCAGTGGCTGGGAAATGGGACTGCAGGACTTACAAATATACCGGCTATCATTTGTGTGTGCAGCCGAAATGAAACAGCTGCTCTGTGTACCTTCGTACCGCACACTGAAAGTGGTTTTATTACTTGCTGTTATTTTATTTTCTGTGCTGTGAAGGTCAACAGTGTGAGCGTAATGCCAGTGCATCCCACTTGTGATTTGTTTGGAGGTGATTTGCTTTTTGTCTGCACCCCTCTAAGCACGGGGCTGCTGGATGTGTTATGAGTCGACAGTCCACCTCTACTCCAGGGCCATATGGAATTTTCATGTGCTTTTTGACCTACACTAGCCCTGGCACACGTTCCTCTAGCTTGCTCTGAGGACCTCTGATGATGGAGAAATCTGTGTAACTCACACTAATCACCCCTGCAGTCTTGACTCTGGTGGAAGGTAATTTGCTTATTTCAGGGAGGCTTTGATGTGAATGGGTTTAAATCTGCACTTCCATACGGTGTTGAATGTGGCCCTGAGGCTAGGCTCTCTCTAAATATTCCCAAACATGGTTTTTCCAATGAAAAACATCACCTACCTCCCAAAGGTTTTGCTGAGTAGTATTTTTGTTGTTCAGAGAACATTTTTTCGTACTTTTCCATTGCAATTCATATTCATGTATCAGTGTTTCTTGGCTTAAAAATACTTTGTACTCGATTTACTTTTTTTTTTTACTTTAATTGTTAGCAAAAAAGTATTTAATGAAATAATAAATTATTTTGCCAGAGGGTTGATAAAGAAAATCATAAGATGTTTTCCTGCGTGTGTGGAGAAATATGTTTAAAAACTTCTCATTAAACATAATGGCCTTTCTGGACAGGAGTAACACTAGGAAGTTTGAAAAAATGCCCATGCTAACAGGCTGGGGGACAGGAATTTGCTGTATTTGACAGACTGGATATGAGAAGGATGCAGCACTGCAGATTCAGCAGCACACCCTTGCCAATGTGTCTAGACAGCCCATCTCTATGGGGGAGAGAAAAGCTTATTTCTTGGAGCTGCTCCAGTGAGATCAGACCACTTCTGGTCTCCTTTATCCACGGAGACTTTCCATCCAGGCTTGGGGTTTGCACTGAGCTGGCTCAGCCCTCACTGCCTGGTGGCCGATGATCCACATGAACTCATTTGGGCAAGCCATCCAACCTTTTGCTGGTCTTGAGATACTCCTGTGCTAGGTAAGGATGTGGCTGCTCTGGCAGTGGGTGGGATTCATTAGCTAGAGCCCTTCAGAAGGCTTAAAGTGTGTTAAATTTTGCTAGAACCGCAGCAGCTAACCCTGCACCAGACCAAAAGCAGTGTTTTGTGGCCAAGATATCCCACGTTTCTGCACAGGTTCCCTAAATTTTCTGATCCTCCAGGTTAGAGTGTCTAGCATTTCAGGGCAGGTATCAACAGATATCCTATAATATATTCATCACCTGGAGGCAAAAATTATTACTCTGTATTAAGGATTGTTATTTCCAACATATCCCTTGTGTGCCTCAATTCACAGGAACTCTCATAATCGTTATTTCGCCTCCTCTGCTGAGAGTTGTGCTTTTCAAACTGTTTTGAACTCTGGAAAGACAGGGCTTTCCATTCTTCAGCTTTTTGATTTCTAGATGATTGTTCGACTCTGGCAAGGAACCATTCAAAATACATTCCAAAATATTCATCATTCCAGCAGGCTAAGAAACATAAGATGTAGCAATTTATTAGCTAATGTGAAATGCGTTCGCAAAGGATGGAGGAGGGTCTGAGCCTGGTTTCCCTTTGCGTCCTGCAGAGGTGGGGTGTGGAGCATCCTGGAGCCCTTGGTCTGTCCCATCTGCCTTCCTGTTTTGCTGGATATCCCTGTGTCCAACAGAAATCTTCCAGTCACCAGCAGCAGCCTCATGCCATCTCCTTGTCCCTTCTCCTTGGAAAGGCAGGTTTTCACTGTGGACCTGGGAAGGAGAAAGTTGTTTTGAAACAGCCCTACAAGCTCTGATCCCTTTGCCTCCTGCAGCAGCTGTTAAGGTCCTTTATCCCTCACCCAAGGAGCGTGCTCCCCGTCGGGATGCTCAGCCCTTGCAAAAGGCAGGTTAGCTGGATGCTGAGAGCCAAGCTCAAGTTATGTTATTTCTGGACCTTGGATGCCATCGTTTTTCCAGTTGGGATCAAGAGGGACCCATAAAATCCATTAGCGGTAAAAAAAAGGACTTCTAAGTGAAGCTTTGCGGCGGCTCCAGTCCAGTTTGCTCGGGAAGGGGTGGTGGTGGTCCAATTTCCTTGAAACGCATTTGTTCTTGGATGCTAATGAAAGGGGAGCACAGCCTTTGGAGAGCTCATTCCCATGTTCTCGCTGCCGTTTGCGCCTCGCCTTCTCCTGGCCCGTGGCACCCCGTGGTCCTGGCACAGCTGTTCTGTGCCATGCAGTGTGCAGTCCCGGATATTCCAGGAACACACAGATGAAATATCCATCGGGAGCGGTGTTCCTGCCTGCCAGAGGAGCCAGCTGGCCGTGCAACCCACTGGTCATCGTCAGTCTGTTTGTGCAGGTCCCATGTACCAAAAAAAACCCATCCGAGTGAATTTCCAGATGCAGCAGGATGGCTGTTGGATAATGGCGCTTCTCAGCAGCACAGTGGGGACCTGGAGGAGCAGAGACATTCGTGGAGCCACTCAGCTTGAGTCAGTCTTTCCCCATGAGAGGAGCTTGCTGAGGAGCGTTTTCAGACTCTCGTGGCTGCCACAGCGTTTGGAAATGAGCCGGCTGAAATGCCAAGTGGTTCATCTGCAATGGATATACGGACTGGAAAAAAAAATCCCTCCCCAAAGCAGATCTTTTCTGTCTTGTCAGAAACTCTTTCTTTTTTCTTCCCCCACCCCCCTTTATATTTTTGCACTAGTCAGCTTGTAAGCTTTTCTAGCTGACATTCACGAGGATTTTTTGCCACTTTTTCTTAAATGCAAGATTAAATTTATTAAAAGCTGTGTTGCCCAGAGTTCAGGTGGGCATGCAGTGCCAGATCTTCACTTCATGGCTTCTACCTGTTCATGATTCATGGCAAGCTATAGGTCTGGGGAGTCACTTCTGTACAACAAGACAATGGGACAGTAGGGAAATCTTAGCAGGGGAGCAGGTGGAAATAATACCACGTGCCTTTTGCATAACGTGTAACCCGCACAGAGCTCACTCCAGGGGGATATGAGCATGGAAAATGGATTAGTAAGCTGTTCTATCCTGATTGCAGTGGTGCTTGTTGCCACTGTCTTTGAGGCAGCTTGTGGGGTATATCCAGGTGCACGTGGATATTGGCCTTGCTGACACTTCAGTTTGCTCTTGCATGGAAAGTGTTAATTGCAGTCAAGTCAAGAGCAGTGGTGGCTCTGAAGGACACTCTCAGCTGATGTGCTGGTTTGGAGCACACCACGTGTGCATGAAAAGGCGCAGTGCCCCACGAGTCTGTGGAGAAGGGAAGGGAAAGGGTGCTGGATGGGAGAAATTTTTATTATGTTGGTTTTTTTTGGTTTTTTGTTTTTTTTGTTTCTGGAGTGAACTGGGGCAGGGAGGGGATCAATAACATAGGGAGGTGTCTTTGGGAGTGAGACGATACCGATGGAGCAGGGAGGAGGTTGAGAATGTGATCTGTGCTGAATCAGTGCCATTCCTGAGATGAAACATCAGAGAACACGGCACAGGAAAAGGAGCTGATGGGAAGAGGTGCTGGAAGTCAAACCCCTGACCTGGCAAAGGTTCACAGGTGTTCCGCCGTGCCAAGCACTGATCCAGATCTGAAACCAGGAGTGAGGGAGGGGCTGTGCAGGCTGAGTGGCTCTCAGGAAGGTCTGGAGGTCACCATGACAGCTACATGCTGTGCTGGGACATTTGGGCTGTGACGCTTTGGGGTGTGGTGGTGGGGTTTGGCTGGCGCACATCTGCGAGTGCATTTCTGCTCCTCTGTCATGGCTCCAGTGTCTCTGTGGCATGGGGCTGGTCTAAAAAAGGACATGGGGGAACTCAGCCCCCTTGGATCCCGTCCCCTCCTGAGCCTGGTGAATCCACACTGCTGGATCTCGGCCACGGCCTGGTGGTTTGCTCTCTTTGTCAGTTACAAAGTGCAGCCTCACAGAACATGATTTGCCTCTGGCAGGCTTTTAAATATATGTGTTTGCTTTTGATTATGTGTGTTTTGTTTTTTTGGTTGGTTTTTTTTTTAATTAATTTTCCAAGGATCAATGTGGTAATGCATATAAAAATTACAATATGTAAAACAAAGTATAAAAGCATACAAGGAATTCCAAACACATAACATACTGTGCCTTGGAGCTTATGAGATCTATACAGTGCTTATTGTATTATGGGAACGCTCTGACCCCAAGACCCGTCGGAATGGGCTGTTAGAAGAGCAGGACTAAGCCATGTGCCTTATGAGCTGTAGGATGCCCAGAAGGAAAACCCTAGTGAATATAAAAGCAGAACTGTTGCAGCAGAACTCAGACTGGTCTGTGGGATGTAGAGGGACTTTCCATGGCTTTGTACCAATTTCTGGAGGAGGATGTAAACTTCTGCCCCTGCAAATGTTGTTCTCCCAATAATTCACACTTAATGTTAAGTCCTTCCAGGGAGACTCTCCTGGGAGATTTCCATGGGACCATGGTTAATTTTTTTTTTTCCCAAATATAATTTCTTATGTCAGCTCCAGCAAGTGGGAACACTGACATGGTTAGGGAGGGGTTACATCTTAGCTGCTGTAACTGCTCATGTGCTCTACAGGTTGCCACCAGAGGCAGAGCACCAGAGCTGAAACCATCCTGAAAAGGAGTCTTGGCTTTCATTTGACTTGGGATAGGGCTCTTGGCTTCTTGTGCTGCCCTGTCTGTGGGTCAGGAGCAAGGCAGGTTGGGATTTTAATGGAACCCAATCCCTGCAGACCCACAAAAGCTCAGAGCAGAGCATGGGGAAAGCCTCTCCACTCAAGTCCCCAGTGCCTGGTAAGTTTGGGTGAAGACTGTTTGCATGCTGGAAACTATTTTCAGGAGCTTGGAGGCATCTGTAGACTCTCCACCTGGAAGGTGACAACCCCAAGACCTCATTACAGGTGGCAAGAGTTGCTGAACTGTGCTGGGCCTGGAATCCCACCTGGGAATGTCTCCTTTGGCCATGGTGCAGATGGGAGGTCCCTCTGCTTGAGCCACTGTCCTGAGGGAGGACAGCGAGGGTTTCATCCTTCACATTGGTGAGGCTCTGGCTGTACAGGACCTCGGCGGGTCCTGGCAGGCAGAGCCAGCTGCAGCAGAAGAGCCAGGGCAGGGCTCTGTCTGCTATCCAGGCAGCAGCCATTCACAGCTCTTTAATGATCTGTAATTGTTTGTGTGCAGGCAGCTAAAAATCACCCTGATAGGTTCCACATTGCAGACACTTCGGAGAGGAGCTGCCTCACGGGTAACGCTGAAAATATGCAGGTTTTTCCATTTAGTATTAAAACTCAGGTTTGGTATGAAAAATTCGGTGTCATCTTTCTGAAGCTTCGTGCTCTAGCACAGATGAACTTATTATTTATGTGCAAAACTTGAACCTGCCAGCAAGATAATCACAAGAGATGGCACTTAAAGGAAATAGAGTATCTGTTTCTTCGTTATGTTATTTTTTTTCTGTGTTTCCGGTGCTCTTAACAAGACTGGAACTTTGGACACTTGAATTTTCTGTGTAATTTAAATCATTTACACATTAAGATAGTGCAGAAAAAAAAAAAAACAAAACAGCAGAGGTTAGGAAAAAAGTTCAGCTGGTGTTGTGTAATGAGAGGGAAATGATAGTTCAAAAGTCTCTATAGTCTGACCTGTACTCACGAATAAAAACCTGCTGTTACCACTGTTGTACAGCTGGGCTTGGTATCGCTGCTGTACTGAAGTACATGACTTGATCGACATCTCCTACCTTAACATATTTACTTTTAAGTGTGTTGCCTACATTTGTGATGGCTGCTGTGGGGTACTCACACCTTCTCCATGTAGCATTTGTGTGCCCTGAAGTTAACCCTCGTTTCCATTCAAATGTATTTTCCTTGTGCACAGAAATATGCGTGACCTGGAGTCCATTCAGTTCTGAGAGGTTTTAGAAAGATACTTCAGGTGCCTCCAAGCATTAAATCTTATCCATTTATGTCCTCCTGCCCCTCTGCTGTTCCTGCTCGCATCTGGCAGGGACAATGGATGCTGCTGCTGGACAACAAGCTTCCAGTGCCCTCGGGAGGAGCAGGGTGGAAAATCGTTTGAGCCTTGTCTCAAATCAGTGGGGCAGGGCTTTATCACCATGTGGATTTTGTATGTTCCCCTTTCTCTGCTTGGAGCCTTGTTTTCACTTGGATTAACATTTTGGGTTTTGGTTTTGGTTTTGGATTTTTTATGATGCCAGTTGACAAAGCTGCCCTGCACCAAAGCGTTGCAATGTTTTGGAGGGGTGTAATTAATCGAAAGCAAAGCAGAGCGTGAGTAAAACTGGATGGGGAGTGTGTGATGAGCTGGATGGCTGATGTTGGGGAGAGGAGCCTGCCCAGAGCTGGGGGAACACCCAGAAATACTTCTATTTAAGCTTCATGAAGTTTAAGTTTAAATCAAATAAAAAGCCCTGTTCCTTTCCCTTCTGTTCTCCCTATTTCTTTCTCTACCAGTCTGAATAAAATTTTCTCTTACTCTGACTTGCAGTATTTTTTTTTTTATTTTAAGAGTTTTGAGTTGTTGCCTTTTTAGTTTATAGTTTATTATTTTTTTCACTGTAAGATCATTTGTCTTGCTTGCTCTTAAATCTGTGCTTAAACGTTAGATTCTTATTTTGAAGGGTGTGATTAGAGTGCAATTCCTTTTTTTCTTCCTGGAATCCTTTCTCAGTTTACAGTTTCTATAACTGATGTGACAAATCTTTCCTGCCTTGCCGTACATTATACTGTGATTAAGAGAGTATAGCTCTGTCCCTCCCGTAGTTAAATCCAATTGTTTACTTTCAATTCAGATCCAATTAATGACCTATAATAGCTGGTTCTGGACTTAAAAGAACTGGTCAAAACTTCTCCAAACTGCCCACACAATGGAAATCCCATCTGGAAATTAGCTTTTCTTCTGACCTGGAATGAATGCAAGTATGCACAAGCATTCCTGTAAACTGGAAATCTGAAATATGTTGCGGTTGTAAGTATTGATGAAAAAAATACCAATCTTGAAACTCCTACATAGGCATTTAGTTCTCAACTCTTATTTCCTTCTTTTTTAATGCATTTTATTTTCAATGTGGCATCCCAAGCTCCAAGAGGAGCTGCCTGGTGGTGCCCCAGCGATAGTTACAGGCACTGGGACAGGCACTGTGCAGTGAGGAGAAGAGATTTGAGTGTCTGCAAGTGTGGATCTGCCTCACTGCAAGAGGAAAAAAGAATAGGATGTTTCATGCGGAATCATTTAGGAGCACTTGAAAATACTTTGGTGCCCTTGTGTATGACACCAGGACCTGCATGTTCTGAGGGAATGTAGAACTCCCACAGGAAAGCACAAATGTGGAAACAGGAAACATAGTTCCCCAGCCCAGCATGGAAAGTTGGAATTTGGCAATGAAATTCCCAGATTTTCCAGCACTGGGTTCCTGAGAGGAGAATGCGCGTTTCGATCTCTCTGCAAGGCACATTTGCAAGCTGCTCAGCTTTTGAGAATGCTGCATGTAATAAAATTCCTCTGATTAAAAGAACATGGGCGAAAGACTTCTGACCTACCTAAAAAGCTTCAGAGCTGTTTTCCTCTCCTCTCTGTTTCTGCTGACTCCAGTCACTAGTGCTGTCAACACTGTTTAGAAATACCATTTTTCAGCATTTGGCGTTGTTTCCTGATAAAGAAATAATGGCAGAGAAGAAGAAATACCCTGCTGACATGCTGGAGGCAGCTGGGGAGCCCTGTGAGCAAGGTGACATTTGCAGGCAGGCTGGGGTTCAGCTGTGTGCAGTCCCTCATTAGCAGTTTGTTAGCAGCATATGGTGAGACACAAGGATTGACCAACCCGTGCTGCTCTGGATTACTACCCTGTTACTATTTTTTTCCCCTGTCTCCCCAGCTCCTGTGTTTGGATCTTGCGCCATTCCAGAGGTGCAGCAACAGGAGATCCCAAAATTCTAAACCTCCCTGTTGCAGGTTGTGCTGATGCCTTAAGTTTTAGCTTTTCTATTTTTTTGGCTCTGTCCTGTTTTAATGTATAGTTCTGGATTTCACATTAAGGGTTGGTGAGCTCTCTTCACAGGTTAGACAGACAAAACAATTCCTTTCTAGCTGGGGACCAAGGTCAAATTTTAGGCCCAAGAGTGTAAACAACAGTGAAAAAAAGAGGAAGAACAAAGAGGATGGAGTTTCATAACCTGAGGCTGTAATTGGACAATTAACTCCAATCTGCTGATGGACCAGCACTTATAAAAGTGTGAGACCTTGTGGCCGGGCGTCCATTTTTCTGGCACCATTGCTGATTTATTTGGATATAGTTCAAGCTATATATTTTTAATAAATATGTTTTGGTTTGCTTTTTTTTTTATTAGAGATCCGTGGGGTTTTTTTTATTCTCATGTCTTGAATCCACAACAGTGCTTTGCTGTCACCTCCATGCAGCTCTGTCCTGGAAGAAGGGGGTAACTCATATCTCACATCCCTGCTCTGTGCCAGCCCAGGCTGGGGGGTGCTTCAGCCAGCAATGACCTGGCTGTGAGTCACCCAGCATGGGCACTTTCCATCCCTGGTCCAGGCTATTTTTGGCTATTTTTGGGCACAGTAATTATGAGGTGAGCTGTGAATCACCGGCGTCTCTCTTTACGCCGGGAGGAAACCGGGCAAATTGTGTTAACGTGCTTGGCAGGGGGAATTCTTGTTCTCCAGTGTTTTACAGACGTTGGCCCTTCTCCCTCCCCAGAGAGATGTGCTCACCCTTCCCCATGTGTAGCTGTCACGCAGGATCCAGCAACAGCCAGACAGCCTCGGGCTCGTGTTCCCTCCAGCCGGGTGTTGTCTTCTGGGCAGAAACTGATGCTTCAGAAAATGGGATTCTGAAAGGTCCCAAAGGCTTTTATTGATTTGTTCATGTGCTCCACATAGGCAGGGTTTAGATTAGAAAATAGCATGAAATGGGTAACTCCAAAGGAGGCCTTGCTGTCTTTGGCCTCTCCAGCAGCTGGCCTTGCAGTGTTTGTGGCATTCGGAGGGAAGTTTTTGCCCTGAGGCTCTTTGCTATGTGGCGTGGTGCACAGCAGCACAGCTATGTCAGAACTTGCCAGCTGAGCCGGGGGAAATAGCTGACCCCTTCTGCGAAGGGTTTGGTGATGAGTCAAGAGAGGGACGTGCAGGGTTTTTCTTCTTCTTTATAGGGGATGGGCCCTGTGACAGCGTTAAACCCCCAGCAGGAAGAAATGTGTGCAGGGGTTCTGCACAAGCAGCAGTTAAATCCCACCCCTCTGCTCCACTGCTTTGCTTCCCAGCACCTGAGCTGACAGATTCACCTGTAGCCCTGCTTTAATTCCTGCGTGCCTTTGTTTTTCTTGCACATTCCTGCCTCTGCCCGTCCCTCCCCAGCTCAGCTTTACGACTCAGCGTGCCTGTTAAAAACTGGTCTCCAAACACTTCCTCTGGGATGCGGGAAAACCAAGGATGTGGTTTTGCACCCAGGAATCCCCAGGCTGGAAAGGAGCCTTCTGGGGATCATCAGGCTGTTGGAAGAGGATTAGGGATGGAGGCACTGTAAACCTGAAGGAATTTGAAAACCCTGCTTTAATTTAAAAGGAATGTCCTTTTGTTCCCAAATGGATGGGCCTTGCTCCAAAGGGGTTCAGGTGCAATAACTGGTACCAGATGGGCTGTGAAAAGCAACACAAACAGGTGGTGAGGACAACAACCGCAGACTTTAATTTCCTTGTCAGCCCCTCCCTGTGCCTTACATACCCCCTGGAGAAGAGGGGGATACGGGGAGCTGTCATATTTGTACATGGCAAAAAGAGTGACTGTTGAGAGGAGTGTTCCCCATCTGTACGTAGCAGGTTAAGCCCTGGGACTCTCAGTGGTGGCACTGTCACCTGGGCCAAGGTGTGCAGTGATGAACTTAGAATGTGATTCACTAGCTTGTGCATTTTTATGGATTCAGGGATCAATACACTTTCATGCTGACATGAATATTGGCTCAGGTCCCCCCAGGGTAATGGGGATTGTTTTGGTGGCACCCCACTCATACTCATCTGGTGTGATCCAGATGTATTGATTGTCTGAGTAAATGCAAATGAGGTACAAAGCAATACCTGCTCTTATGGATGGTTGTTCAACACCTTGCTGGGCTTGGCAAGGCAAGGAGTATGCTGCAGAGGGCACAGCTGCTCCTCACTATCAGTGTCCAACATGCTCTTACCCCAGAGAGCTCTATTATGTCCCAGTAAGAGCAGTCCTCAGAAATTTGAAGCCAAGGGAACAGGTTTTTGTGATTCTTTGCCATCAGAAAAGATTTCCAGGATTGTCAGAAATGGGGAGATGCATCTGGGGTTTTTTTGCTGCTTTTTAGAGATAAGGAAGCTGAGACCTGGGGTAGCTTGAGAGAGCTGGTACAAGTCTTACACAGTGGGATTGAAAAATAAATGCTTGAGATCGGTGCACTTTCCACCTCCTCTTCATGCGGGGACTAACACAGCGTGGTTAATGCATGGGGAAAACTGTACAAGCTCCTTCCTAAGCCCTTTCCCTCTTGAAACCACTGAGATTGTTCACCCTGTAGCTGTGGGCTCATAGCTTTCTCGCTTTTCACATCCCCAATTGTCTCTCCTAGATGATCAGCTGAACTCAGAAGAGAAGAAGAAAAGAAAGCAGAGGAGGAACAGGACTACCTTCAACAGCAGCCAGCTGCAGGCACTAGAGAGGGTCTTTGAGAGGACACACTACCCCGATGCCTTCGTAAGGGAAGACCTTGCACGCAGAGTCAACCTCACTGAAGCCAGAGTTCAGGTAATCCCACACCTTAGACCTGGGCACACCTCACCTGGGGGATCATCAGGCCACTCCAGCAAGGCAGCAGAAGTCCTTGAGAAGTGTGTGGCACATGAGGGTCACCAAGCTCCTGGCCCATGCTGTACTGCAGCCCCAAGCGCACAGTGCCTTGAGGGAGACTGCCAGGCCTGACCTGCCACCCCATTCTTCATCTGCCCTGTCAGATGTGTCCATATGGCTTGTTCAAGGCCAAGAGGTTGGATGCTCAGGCTGCTCATGTTATCTTGAGCTCTTGGCTTGCAGGCCTGCACCCTCTGAAGGTCAAAGCAGGCCGTGGAACATGGTGTGTTGTACAGCACTGCCGGGCCTTGCTGCCATCCACGCAGGACAGACCCATGTTCCTCATGTGAGGGCTTTACCCAGAGGATTGTCTCATCCCTAGGGTTCCCAGGGGTAGACTGTGAAACAGCCAGCTTTCCCAGAGCTTGCAGTGGCACGGGAATGGCGGAGTGTCACAGCAGAGCCAGCTGTGATGGTCAGTGGCTCTGCGCTCTTCCCGCTCCAGGTGTGGTTCCAGAACCGGAGAGCCAAGTTCCGCCGGAACGAGAGGGCCATGCTGGCCAGCAAGAACGCCTCTCTGCTCAAATCCTACTCAGGGGACGTGACGGCGGTGGAGCAGCCCATAGTACCTCGCCCCGCCCCGAGACCCACCGACTATCTCTCCTGGGGGACCGCCTCGCCCTACAGGTGAGCGAGTAACGCTGCCGGACCATCCCAAAAGTGGCCCTCAGGCAGCTCTGATGTATCCACGTGGGAGGATACAGCAGTCTGACCATCCCACTGGTTTTCCTCACCTGTTCCCACCCCACCTCGTTGCCGGTTTTGCAGTGTGGTCCCAGCTCAGCATCGTTGTGTCTTTCTGGCAGCTTGTTTTCCGGGAGTCTCTCTGTGCAATTCAGGAAATTTCGGAAGAGGCTCAGGTATAAATACATGGAAACAGAAGGTTTTCCCTAGTGCATCTGGTTTCTAGCAAGAAGGAAACCTTTCCATGGGAAACAGATCCAGGAGAGGGGAGGTCAGAGTGCTTGGGGAGGCTCAGCCACCATGCAGTGGCCAGAAGAGGGAGTTCTGTGGCTGTCCCGTGGCAGTCACTGCTTGGGATGCCAGGAGGGGCTGGAAACTCCATCCGTGTGGAGCAGCGCTCAGCACTGAGCTGGTGAGCAGTTTCTTTCTGTTGCCTGAGCACAAGTGAGTGTGTGTGAACGTTGTGCTGTGGTTTGCCTGCATTAAGGGCCAGGTGACAGACTGGTGTTCAACGTCCACCTCCTGCGGTCAGTGCTGATTAAGGGATGACAGGAAATGAGCATAGATGTGGCAAGCCCGGTCTCAGAGGATCTGGGATGTCCGTGCACATGCCTTCCTGTCCTCTCTGTGCCGTTCCTGGCTCTGCAGGAGCTGGGTGTGGATGCAAGGTCCACAGGATGTGTTGGTTTGTGGGGAGCCAGCTGGCTCACAGGCAGTTAAAAATTAGGTTGGCGGGTGTTTTTTAGCACAGTGGCTTCATTGTTGGTCAGGACCATGAAGCCTTTGGCTGGATTTCTTCCTGTTCATCTGGCCTGGTCACTGCCAGCTTCCCAGTGCCTTCCAGGAGCCACACCATGCACAGAACCTCTCTTGCTCGGTCACCTTGACGCTCTTTTTGCTCCAAGTATTGTTTGCACAGTAAGAGCTGCAAACACGTGCTCTTCCTGTTTGTTGCTTCAGTTCCATGGGGTCCTCCTCATCCACCCTGCATCTCCAGAAGAAAAAGTCATAGATCCACCCACTCCAGATACGGAAAAGCATGCTTTTGGTGGCCACCAGCTTCATCTTAGAAATGGCCCTTACCCTTTGGATTTTTTTCTGAGGACTGCTCTCTGTCAAAATCCCTCTTTTTGGGGTTAAGGCTTTCTCCCTGCGAAGTGTTCCTTGGTGTAGCGTTCTGGGGAGGTGAGGTCAGGGAAGGGAAGTGACTTTCTTCTCCACCTCAGTGCACTGGTCACAGTACCAGATCCCTATGGAATGCTCATGGCTTATTTCTACCTCTCACCCTTTTAAAAAGAGATCACCCCTCCCAAGATGTTGTTTACACAGGGAGCTTCTTAGTCACTGCTAGGAGAAGACCCTGCAAAGCTCACTGCCAAGGGCACCCTGGGAAGGGCTATCACTTGCAGCACCTGGGATGTGCTGATGAGAACAGGGGAGAAGGGACAGCCTTAGGGATGGTTTTTCAGCCCCTCGGGTCCGGGCTGGACCTATCCACAATGCAAAGACACATCTTCCCTTGTCTTGTCTGAAGCCAGGATGTTTCAGCAGAGACATCTGCAGCTTACACATCAAAGCAGGCTGGAGTGGCACCCTCCCACGGCTTTGCACTGGCAGAGGAGCACAGCAGCTGCACTCCACACTGTTCAGGACCCTCAGACACTCCATGCTCCCAGGTTTCCTAATCCTGCTGATGATCCCTTGGCAATCACATTCATCTGAAAGGGCCAGGCTGTCGCAGCCTCATTAAAGTCTTGCAGTAAGGTCATTCAAATCTTGGACACTTGGTGAAACAATACTGAAACCCTCCAGCCATGTGGAGTGTTTGCATGCCCCTCTGCCCGCTCCCCATCTTCCCAGAAGTGCTGTACCGGCCCCTGATTAAGAACCACTCCTGGGGAGGGACCAGAGCTGCGTGGCCAGGGCTGATTTTACTCTAAGATCTGGGAAAAGTTTTCAATCCTTGTGTTTATTCTCCAAATACATCCAGCCACAGGTCAACCAAAGCTATTTGCAGATCTCTGTCACACAGACAGCCAAGTAGATGCTATTTCTTTATTTTTTTTTGAAGTTGAAAAATGTTTTGCTTAAGCATTTTTTAGCATATGTTCCTTAGAAAACAAGACTGGCAACCCGCACTTCCCACTCCAGCAACCTTTGACTCCACGGGCCACTGAAAACCTTATTTGAAAGAAGGATTTTAGGCCTCAGAAACATGATTTTCCTCAGTGTTTCATGAAAACAGATAGCTGAGTGGAGGAAGTAGATTTTTCTCTGCCTGAATGGAGGGAGGGGGCAACAGGGTCACTTCAACCCTTATTAGACCCTGGAGAGTCTCTGGAGCAACCGTCAAGCTATTCCGTGTTTGGACACAGCCTTCTTGTGCACTGCTTCTGATGGAATAACTTGATGAAAGAAACCACTTCTGGAGATTTTTGGTTTAGCAGGGATTCCATTTGGCATCAGTAAGTGAAATCATCTTTCCCACACCTCTAGGGAGCTGGGAGCCGAGGCTCCCAGGAGTTTCAGCCCAGACTTGGCCAGCAATCTGGTTTTGAATGGGGACAGTTTATACCCCTGACTGAAAACTCCTATTTTATCTTATTTAGAGTACCCTTAAAGGTCTCCAAAATTTTTCATCTTCTCTCAGGGAGAGATGCACCCTGTGGAAGCAAATGGGCATGGGGGCTTAAGTAGCCACCACCTTTACATCCTGTGGGGCTTTGTACCCTCCTACAGGTAGCACTTGGCTTCTCCCATTGCTGCTGACTTAGGGGTGAGGAGAGCAATGGGCCCAGCCATGAAGAAAAAACTGGGGGGATGCAGCTGGATGAGAAGAGCTCCAGAAACACACATCCACGTGTTCTGGATGCAGATATTCCCTGGCCTGCATCTCCTGCAGACTGAGGATTCACACAGCACTGAGTGGCAAATAAACTGCTGGGAGGTCAGAAATGCCAGCAGCACCTCGGGGTGAGCAGGCACAGACAGATCCAGCCTGGATCTGTGCAGCAGGTGTCCATGTCCCTGCAGGGAGATTGGCTGTTGCAAAGGCATTTCTAGTTGTGGAGGTCAGTGCTGGGAGAATTTCTTTTAAAAGGCAAGAAATCCAAGCCATCTTGGCTTTTTGGTGGATAGAGCATAGCATTTCCCAGAGCCTCAGTTGTGAGCCACCCAGGCAGGCAGATGAAAAAGGTCAGCACCAGAGCTGAGCTGGCCTCCAGCGGAGCATTTGGGATTTCCTCCTGAACACTCTGTGTTAAATGGGCACCTCTGATTCATGTGGTGCTTTTCAGCTGGTTCTGATCTGTGCACCCATGTAAAGGAAATGCAGCTGGTCAAATATTTGCTGGGTTTTGGGGAGGTGGCGGGGGGGAGCTGCTTTTCACAGAAACCCTTGGGACACATGGATTAAACAAGTTTTCTAGTGGTCTGGAGAGCAGCTTTGCAGATTTTTTGGTAGGATGAGAAAGAAGTCAGAGATCTTTGTTCAGCCTCTGCTGTCAGAAGTGATGTTTTTCGTGAATAAAGTCACAGTTTAAAGGGAGAAAAAGTGGTTTATGTTTTGGGTTTTTTTCCTTCAGCCTTTAGGACATGCTCTTTATAATCAGCTGAAGTTCTGAGGGAAAAAAAATGTGGAAATTTTCATTCCAAAAGGCTGAAACCAGAAAACATCACAATTGTTGAAATGGTTTTTTCCCAGAGTGTTTCTTTAATGTAACATGTGTTTCAGAAGTGACGTGATTTCACAGGCTGTAAAACCAGCAATTGGTCTCATCAAAAAGACATTGCTTCCAGTGGGAATACTTTTAAGGACAATGGTCTAACTAGCAGGCTGACCTCACTGCAAACCTTTTTGGGTTAGAAAATAGGAAGTGGAAATTTTCCTTGTTGACTTCAACCAGCTTTGGCACTGGGCGAGTGAACTGCAGCAGAAGGATGTTAAATAAAGGGATGTTAAATAAAGGGAAGTGGTAACTCTCTGCTGACACCAGGAGTACGCCCCACAGGTATGGAAAGAACCAGGGTTTAGGCTCTGCTGGTGATTTCTGCTGTGGTTTGGAGGCCACGTCTGACGTGATGTTTCTCTTTCCATCCCCTCAGTGCCATGGCCACCTACTCTGCCACGTGTACCAACGCCAGCCCAGCACAGGGCATGAACATGGCCAACAGTATTGCCAACCTGAGACTGAAGGCAAAGGAATATAGTTTACAGAGGAATCAGGTGCCCACAGTCAATTAACGACTGGAGGCAGCTGCCTTGCAGGAGAAAACACAACAGCACCCGTCCTGCTTCGCAACTTGTCTGTGCTGAAAGAAAAAAAAAAAAAAAAGAAAAAGGGAACAAAAAAAAATAAAAAAGAAAAAAAATATAAAAAAAAGCCAACCCTCACCCAGAACTGAACACGGGGAGCAGACCGAACCTGTAAGTGATAAGGTTCCTCCTTCCTTTTGGGATAATGCCACCATTTTTTTTTTTCTTGTTATCGTCGGGTTTATTGCTTCTGCTCAGTATACTACGAGCTTCTTCAGTAAAGGACAGTCTCACCCTTGCTGGTTTCCATTTTTGTACGGGACTGCAAAAAGAAATCTCTGCCAATCTCAGCCCACGGACAAGTCCCACCACCAGCATGCTGAGAAGCAAAGCTTGCTCATCTCCTCGCTGCCCCAGCTCACCCTAGAAGAAGAATTTGTTTGGTCACCAATTTCCATGATATCCACCCAACCCTCATCCCGCCAGTCCCTTGTGCCACAGAGGCAGCACATTCCTATCAGTCTGCCAGAAGCCCATTATAATGCAACAAGATGGATTCCTGCTGTCTGAGTTGCCTGGAAAACCTCCTTGGGCTCTGCAGAGCTCCATTGTTTTGTTGAGTATTCCCAGCGCTGCAGCCTCAAAAAGCCAAAGAAGAGAGCAAAGCCAGTGTGGGTGTGTGAGCAGGGGGATCTCTCTGTAGTGCCAGGAACAGGACTGTCAGGACACTCCTTTCTATGCCTTACAGTTTGTGCCACAGGGAAAGGCGTTGTCCAGATGCATTTGTTTTATATATACTGTATATATTTATATATATAAGATAATACATGCAAGCTTGGTTGGTGTTTTTTTTAAACAAAAATAAAATCCATTGAAAACGTTTGGGATGTTTGTGCTGCATCTAGGTGGAGCTGTGCATTGAAATTCCCACCACAGCCTCTCTCCCCCTTGTCAGAGCACTTCCCTGCAGCCTTGGGCAGCCCTGGAAAAGGCAGCTCATGTCCTCCCTGGAGAAACCTCAAAGAGGTGGTGCTGGAGGGAGCCATACTCCTTTGCAGATTTTCCCCATGGGTGGCTTCACAGAACACAGCAAGGATCTCCTCTGCACTCAGACTGGTTCATGTGGCTCCTGGGAACATGCAGGGATATCCCCAGGGAAAGTCTGTTTGAGCACAAGGGACGACTGAGCCGGGAGCATCCCACCAAAGATCCCATAACGCTGCTCAGTGAGGCTTGTCCTATAACCTTAACCATTTTCCCTACCTGCTGTCCTCCCTCTGGGCTCTGGAGACCTAATTAGGACCTACTTTATTTATCTCCATGAAGAGTAGAGGAGATGCAGCCCAAAAGGCGTTTCTTCCTCACAAGCATCCTGAGGAAACTAGGATCTTTCTCATTACTGGCGATGCCTACCCCTCACATTTGGGGGAGGAGGGGTTTGATTTATGACAAATAGCACTTGTGCCCAAACTGAGATGGACTTTGCCATGGAAAAGCCCCACTGAAGTCAGCAGAGCTGCTCCATGGTCCAGGCTGGACCATGAGGGAAGGAGAATGAAGCTCAGTCATGAGAAATACTTCTGGTAGAGTGGCTTAGATCTCCATCCTGCTGTTTGCTGCAGACACACTGGGCATATGTAGATGTCTGACAGTGCGCTTTGACAGTCTAAAACAGCATGCTGCAGGAAATAAGGAATAAATCTCTTTAAAGTGTAGGTGAAAATTAAACTGGCAGAGGATGAATGGAAATCCAGCCAAAATATTTGAGCTAGCACAAGGGAAAAAGCCCTGAATCCAAACTGGAGTAAGTTGTGCCTGTGGTTGTATGCACTGCTGCTGGATTTTTTTTTTTCCTCCCAGTGTGAGTATTTTTGAGGGAAAAAAACCTAATTGTGATCAGGACAAAAAGCTGAAAGTCCCAGGCAGAACACCAGGGAAAGGGAGGCAGGGCAAGTACTGTGCTTAAAGAAATTCACCACGTTCTGTTTGATCGCTTTTTTTGGCCACCTGCAGCCTGGAGAACCTAACGTGTAAACCAAACTATTTCTATCCTGCATAGTGCAGGTCCAGCTCCTAGAGCCAAGGGATCATGTTGGAAATCTCAGGCTGCACTTAGAAACTCACTCCTGCTTCCTGTGCCTACACAAACACACAAACTGTTGAAGAATGTGGTCAGAAAGGACCCTTTGAGTAACATCACTCAAGGTCTGAACTGGTTGTTGAGTACCTTAAGCTGGTGCTCTCCACTCTCCTTGCCTTGCTGTCCTTCTCCACACCCCACCAACATCCCAGCGGTGACAGCAGCCTGGATGAATTCCCCTGTGCAGGCCTGAGCGCTCACCCAGGAGTTTCAGCTCTTTCCTTCAGTGTCTTGCTGGCCTGGGGCTTTCCCCCAGTCTTTACTCAGCTTTTCTGCAGCAGAAAAACACCCTGAGCAGGTTTTGTCATTGCCTGTGTAGGGACACCACTTTCTGAGGTCATCAAGGGGCAGTTCAGGGAGCATGAAGCTCCTGGTGCCCCATTACCCAGCTGTGGACCAAGCTGTGATGTTCACATGAAGGGGCTCACAAATGCCTGTGCAAGCCCTTGTTCATCCTCCTCACTTCATTGGAATTGTCTGGCATAGGGCTGCTCCTGCAAGAAGGCTGTGGAAGCTTCTGCACCTCCAGTTTGAGCTGGGTCTTGCCTTGGCTTGGGCTGCTTGGTCAGGGATGCCGCCACAACTGACTGAGCTGTTGTCAGTTCAAATAAGATTTTACATGCCCTTTGGTGACCAAATATTGCTTTGTTTACATGGATTTTCTAACCAGAATCCAGCTGGATGAACAGACAGCTTTTGGTGTTTGTTTAACTGCTGATGATCTCAGCCAAAAGACAGCGACCTGTTGTCGATCAAGCCAAAGTGAAATTTTGGAATTGTGTATGTTTAATCTGTATTTTATTAAACCATGTAAAATAGATGTGCAAACGAAGGGCCTTATCCTCAAAGAGTGGAGTTCTCCAGTGTTTCAGCAGATTTTCAGTTGTAGCGCTGGGAAGTTGCCATGGTTACTACGGTTATCATTAAGTTTGGGTACCATTCGGGGAGAAAATGTGTCTTCAGGCATTTTCCTCTTGCCTACTCTGTACAAGCACTGTTTTCTCAGTCTCCCCCTTTCTCAACAGAGAAATAGGTGACTGGTTCCCTCAAAATGGGAATTCTGTGCATGACAGGGATGGATGACTGACGAGGCTGTCGGAGCTTGACGCGTGAAGCCACGGGATTTCCAGATGGAAATGTATCCTGTAAATTATCCCTTGCTTTGTGATGTAAAATGTACAGTGTTTGCACTAGAATAGAAATGATCATTTTCAATAAAAGGGGGAAGAGACTCCCCAATCCTTTCTATAAGCTGCCACATCTGTGTCACGTGTTGCTGCCCTGAGGTTTCCTACAGTGTCAGCTAGGGCTGGGAACTCTCTGGAGCCTTGTAAGGGGAAACAGAAGCCCATGGAGCTGGACTTGGGGTCAGGCAGCTGCAAGCTCAGGAGCAGTGTAAGGCAGGAAACATCCACAAGGCCTTCTCCTAGAAGAGATGGTGTTCAGGCAGAGTGGAGACACACCCATGGCATTATCCTCAGCTCCCTGCGCCCACCGGGCTGGCAAGACACCAGGTGGGGCTGAATGTGGGGCAGAAGGGTCTCCCTTCAGAGAAGGGAAGTGAGGGAGGGATGGAATCCCTCTGTGGGTGCCGGGGATGGGTGACCGGCAGGGATGGAGGGGAGGAGAGCAAGCAATAAATGAAGAGAGGAAAAGGGCTGAGTCCCATCACCTGTGCAGGAGTCGGCTCAGCAGGGAAACCCCTCCACTGCAGAGCAAGGCAGGGGGGCAGAAGGATCTCAGAGGGTCATCAGAGCTGAGCAGTGAAAGCTCTTAAAGCGGGTGTGGGAGCGGTGCTGTGGGGCTGGTTTTGTCTCCTGAGGGTGTGAAGTTGGGCTGGAGTTGGTGAGCTGTGCTCTAGAGCTTGGCTCTCTGCTGGGAGCTGCAGGTGGGTGGGGGGA
>VXBU01006602.1:513852-533485 GCA_013400315.1 Bombycilla garrulus | reverse complement strand
AAAAAAAAAAAAAAAAAAAACCAAACCAATTGAAATATTTCATCTTCCTGAGAGGCTTCTGGAGGTTTTCCTTTTCCAAAATAAAATGCTTCCAACATACTCATGTTTCCATGGAAACTTTCAGTTTTAACATGAATGAAGTACTTTAATTGAAAAAAACAGTCTTCCACAGGAAAAAAATTTACTAGCTCTTGTGTGGCCATTCACACCCGTTTCTTTATTCCCAATATCCTTTTCCAGACTTGATCAGTTTCCCCCCTACCAAAAAAGCTCTGTCCACTAGAAAAAGGAGCATAAAGAACACATCTTCTGCTGTTCTGTGCATTGTTGTGCCTAGCCTCTGCTTTTTCACATTAACCCTTTCTTCACCAAGACCCTGCAGCATGCAGGTGTTCAGGGCAGCTTCTACCTCCCTCTCTGCAGGGCTACTACAACGGGGCGGGATCAAACCGGAGACCCCATCCTCACATCCTTGCTGAGAGCAGTGGGAGTAGCCCTGCTGGAGCAGGCAGGCTCTGGTCCTCAAACACAGTATGTTTTGTTGAGCTTCATATTGACTGTCCTGTTCCCTCCCTTAGCTGCCTCAGAGTGAAGTAATACTGAATAAGTGCTGATAACTGACAAAGGAATTCTGTGTGCAAACAACACTGGCAGTGCAGGCCTGAGGTGGGCTGAGCAATTTTTAAAATTGCTTCTGCACTGAGGAGGATTTCTGAGGAGGAGCAGCCAAGGTGGTTAATTGTATGCTGTGTACACCAGTAGGTCAGGAAAAGAGGTACCGCACGTTGTAGGTCTAGGTTTCTAGTGCTCTAAGTGCATCATTGATTTCATATTATCCCAACACAGGTGGCTTCACAGCTCTGGCAGCACTGGTGCTGGGCCCCAGAAAGATTTATTACTGTTACTTGAGTTTATTAACAGAGTGCTTGGGCAGTGTTGGAGGACGGAGTCTTTCCAGTAAATGCAGTGGAAAAATTATCCATAGTGCGGAACTGCGTTCATCGCAAGGAGCCGAGGGGTGGGCAGCAGGCACCAGGCCCACTGAGTGTCCCCATGTGACTCTTGAATGATCTTTAACTCTGCATTGAAAGCAGGAGCTTGTTTTAAAAATGTCTATTATAGAAAAGTTAAACACTGCTGAACAACACTTGGAGCTCAGCTACTATTTGGCTTCAGATTATGATGACATTAAGAGGGGGGTCAGGATGGGCCGCGATGTCTCACCAGCTCAGCACAGTGAGCCATGCCATGACCTGCTCAGCTCCAGCATGGGATGGACGATGGGTGACTGCCCTGGCAAGAGGGCTGCTCTGCAGTGGCTGCTCTGCAAATCTCACTGAGTGGAAAGAACAAATGCTGCCATGTAGCTCCTTGCCCCAGCTTGGCTGGATGGCACAAACACTGCCCTTGCAAACCTTTGTGGAACTGCTGCTGGTATGGTTGAACAGCGGCAGGAACTGCTGTGGTGATGACAGGCCTCGGCAGAAATATTTATGGGTCTGTAGCTGCTTAAAACCAAAAGAGCTGTTCAGTAATCAACTCGTGGTTCTATTTAACAATGTGAGCAGAAGGGTCTCTTATCCCTCTAATAGTTTAAAATTATCAGGTGCTTTCTCTACCAAAAGAAATCTTTAAAGCTTTTCAATATCTATCCCTTATTATTGGCATGTTTATTGTAGCTTTTGTCCTTGAGTCCGTGTTTTGAAGAGAAACCCAAGAAACATATCTGAATAAAGCAAAGTTTCATAAAACACCGTAACATGACAAGCAGTGTCACCACTCAAGGGTCAGTGTCACACCACAGGCAACCCTTCATGTCAGTGCTGTCTCTTCTCCAAGCACCAGAGACACCATTGCCACCAGAGCTTTCGATTTTGTCAGAGCTTCCAGGGTCACATGCCCTGCAAGTGTCTCTGGTCTGTGCCTTGGGGATGCTACAACCCAATTAGAACGAGTGATGTCTTTTTTTGTCACTGATGGCCTCCTCCAAGGAGAGCTGGACAGCTGCGCAATGGGAAGGAGTCAGTAGTTTTCCTTAACCGTCCCCAAAGCAGGGAAGGAGGAGAAGTTGTTAAGACTTAAATGGGGCTGTTTCAGAGGTGGTATTTCTCTAGCTCCAGAGAGGGCATAAACACCGCCCATGAAAGGAACAGCATTAACAACAGAAAGGCAGAGGAGGCAGAGCTTGAGGTTTTACAGACTGACAGGGAGCCCTCAGCAGACAAAACCAGGCTTTAGTATCTGCACCTGATTTCAAGTCTGAACCGTGTGTGTGTTGCCATCACTTGCAATGACACAGCAGCAGTACAGCACAGCACAGGGGTTTTTGCACCCAGAACTGTTGGCAGGAATATTCAGTTGAGGAAGGCAGAAAGCCTGCTCTGCAAATCCTTCTCTTTACACGTCTCTTTTCCTTGTGTCAATGGAGATGTTCATCATTGTTTATCCTGGCACTGGCCAGCAACAGCAGCAAAGTCAGAGGTCGCTTTTGTTTGTAATCTCTGCTGAACGGATGAATCATCCACTGAGCACCATCATATCATTTCTGGTTTACAACACCCTGCTCATATCATTACAAAAATCCAGCCTTGAGTGGAGTAAATTAATTTATATTTTGTCTTGTATTCATGTTCCTTTTAGAGTGTAATTTCCCCAGAAAAGCAGTAATACTGATCTGTGCTTGGGGAGAGCATCAAGTCTTAGGCTGTGTCCAGCATATCACTTTCTGGACACCAGTCAGCATTTCATAGATGGGCTCCACTGAAACATGCCTCTTTTAGCTGTCCAGTTCACATCTTCACATCCTGTCATCACTGACTTGCTGTTTCATCCTTCTGAGAAAGTGAGATAATTCTGAAAAGTTTATTATGCTCATCTCTGTTTGTCTAATGCCAATTTTAAAGTTTCCTGGAATTTTTTTTGGTGATTTCTCCTGAGTACTTTGTACCCAAACTGCCCTGCAATGTGCATCAGCTCAGCAGCTGCCCTCAAGTCAGGAGATGGCTGTCTCTCAGTGGTGCTGTGCTTTAAGCATTCACCACACAAAAAATCTCAGTGGGGGGCACTAAAATGAAAAGCCCGTGCAGTTATCCATGTATTGTCCAACCATACCAACCCCAAAAAGAGCAAGGGACCTGAGGGTCGCCCAGATCCTCAAGGACTTTCCCCAGAATTTGCGATGAGGCTGAAATTGTATTTGTCATGAGTGCACTGTGTACAGTGGAAAGTGCTCTCCACAGGAGCTCCAAAGGGAAATTGCTGCTGGAATTAACCCAACAAGCTCATTCTCTGCTGTGAGCCTTTTATGATATCACACTACAATTTCTGCTGTCTTTCTAGTTTGCTTTTTTATTCATGGAACTTCTTGTATCAGCTGTCAATTTCCCTGGCTCAGTGTAATAGTAAGGAGTAATTTTCAACATGCAGCTGGTGGAAAAATAACAGTGGGAACAATGGCCTGGCCAGAACTGTCATGTTGTAAAGCTAAATAGAAAATAGCCAGTGGGACAGCAAACTTCACTGGTGCCCAAATACTGACACTGATACTGTCACTAAGGGTACTTTGTGCCAATGCTCTGAGCTCCCAGGGACTAACACAGATGGCTGTATGTGTTGTTACAGTACATCTCCCTCCCATCTGTGCCTCGCCCTTGCCCATGGGGTCTCTCAGAAGAATTAAAGGGCAGCAAGGCCCATTTTGATCTGTGCTGTACCAGCCATCCTGTTACTCAACCATCAAGATGGCATTGAAGCTGAACACACTGGTTCTGGTTTCTGTGAGTGTGACATACATGTGGAAAAATGTATTTCCAAGTTCCTTCTCCACTGATTGCAACATTCTATGTCATCTACCAGGTCTGGGCTTCTTGGGACTGATGCAGAGACCTTCTTGCAAAATCTTCTGCAAAGCAGTTCAACCTTCTGGCCAGCACCATGGCCTCTATTCACGGGGCATGGCAGCTTAGAGAGATTTGCTTGCTGATCTTCTCTCAGGGTTGTGACTTCACAATTTTCCATTAAAAAGAAAATAAATATTTTGAGTGTGACTGACTTTTAACAGAAAAAAACAAAATCCTAAGAAAATAAGGTATGTAAAGACTTTTGTAAACAAAATGTGTTTTGGAATTTAATTGAGGATTTGCATGCACATACTAGTGTCAAGCTTAATTCATTGTGATTTGTTGCTTGAAAAAACATGTGAGAAGCATCTTCCTGCATGTTAGTCATTATTTAAAAGGAGGCACTCTGTTAGATGGGTATTGAACCTTAGAGCACTACAGGCCAGGAAAAATAAATCACTTCACCTGTGTCTCTCTGCTTTTCTTTCTGTCTCTTCAGGTCTACTTAAAATAGGAGCTTGTGGGCCAGGCAGTGCCTAAGTTCATGTTTGTACAGAGCCTGTTGCAGCTGCCTGAGATGTTCCTGGGGATGCTGCTGTACCTAAGTGTTTTCTCATAATGTGACTGATAATTCTATATATTTCAGAAGGAGCAATCAAGGTTGCTGAGACAAATTTTACGATTCAGCCACTGCTTTATCAATTATTGTCGAAAGTCATGCCCACCCCTGCACCAGACTGTGGTGGAATAGGAACAAGGGAATTTGCTCCCCTGGCTCTCTAGTACCATGATAGGGCTGTAGAAAGGAGAGAGTTCCTCCTTTCCTGTGTCTCAGAGAGCAGAAGATATTAATTTTGGGAAGTGACATATCCTTCTGAATCCCATAACCAGACATCAGACCTTTCATTCTGTTTGACTTGAAGTCCTGAGCAATCTCAAGGCAAGCTAGAGAAGTCAAACAGTACAATCACCTTTTTCACTCTTTAGGGCTTTGTACCACTGTGTGCCTCCAAGGAAAGACCAGTATGGCAGTCAGGCTAGTGAAGCACTTTCTCTTCTGTCTCAGAATCAAATTCCATAGCTCTGAAGTATGAAGTAGCTTATGGAGCCTTGTAAAGCCCAAAACTACAGGAAAGAAATCTCTAAATGCATTCAGCCCTGTGGCCAGTAGGGCCAGTAGGGCTGCTGTGTAGGATTCTCTCCTGGGGTTGCTCCATTCCCATGTGTCACTGGACCTTCTTGGCACAAGTCATGCCTCATCCCACAGCAAATCACACACAACTCCCTTTCGCCTTGTGTCCAGGACTCCTCCCACCACTCCCTTTACTCTGCTCAGCTCAAGTCATGCTGAGCTCTCATCCCAGAGAGCAGCCAGTGGAAAGGATTTAAAGCTTCTGCTTGTAGCAAAAACACTCCTGCAATGACTCTTTGCTTGCTTCTCTCCATTGTAGTGTCTTTTCTTTTCAGCTTCTTTCTCAGGGTCTGGTAGGGGATCCCACGGCAGCACCCCTCTCTGGGCAGCTGCCCTTTCACGTGCCTGCTCTCAATGCCTCTGGCACATGGCCATGCTTCCTTCCTCCTGGTGACGTGCTGTGGCCAAGGTGAAAAGTGGCCGAGGTTAAAAGTGGAACCAAAATCCTTGTTAAGTTTTTGGGAATACATTACTGTAGGTGTTAGTACATAAACTCTTGGAGCTTCACCAAGTTAACTCTGTGTCATGATGGATACAACAACCACTTGTGGGACTGTTGCTTCATTTCATAGATAAGATCGCTATTTGCTTGTGCCTTCTTCTGATTGGGTGGTTTTTTTTGCTCCATGTACTTATTTCATGTACTTATTCCAGATCTGTTTGTAATGTTCCTTTATTTTTCCTTGTGATGAGGTCAACACAGCTTCATTCTCCAGTTCTGTGTTTCCTTGCCTACAGCCCAGAGACACTGTTGTAAATGACACCACACAGCCAAGCCAGGTCAGAATCCAAAGGTCTGGATCTTGTCATTGCTCAAACATGCAGATCTGGCCATATGTTAAGTGAAGATATCCTTTCTCTTAAGTCACTAAAGACCCTCAAACACGTGCTGAGCTGTGGCATTGAAAAAAAACCCACAAAACCTGTGCCTGTGATTTTGGTGAACAGCAGCAAAAAAGATCACTACCTCCCATGAAGAAAAGAACCTCACAGGCAGAGAAGTCATCTCCATACTACCTGATGTGTGGAAGAAACAACAGTCAGAAATTTATTGAAAAAGCAGGCACAGGTAAGTACATTCTGTCTGATTTCATGCTTTTGCCAATCAAACTACTGTGTTCTCATCTTTTCACAAAGGACCATAAGGAAACAATGCTTTCTTCAAAGGAGAAGTTTTCTGTAATTCAGAACTTCTTGGTCATAAAGGAAACATTTACCAATATATATAATGGAATACTGGTTGAATGTTATTAACTAGCTTTTGTGGCGTCTAACATAAATCCATAGTGCCTCACTTTATCAGTCAGCTAATCTCATTTAACATGAGTTTGGCCACACTAGAGGGAAATGACAGGCAGCAGCAGGTATATCTGCTTAAGCATCCTGCCTTCAGGCTGTAAGAGTCTGGAGGGCTGTGGGGAGGAGGTAGGAGCAGCCATGTGATGCTGAGCTCTCCCTACTATATTAGGAGAGAAGTGGAAAGAGCTGTGCAGGATTACGGGTAGGATGAAGAATGGTATGTTTCTCTCTTGCCCTTTTCACTATATTTCTCTGTTGTACACATCCAAGCAATTAATGGCTATGTTTTAAATTCTTTTTGGGAAGTGAGGGTTAGCTAAATGTTGGTGACAATAATAGCACTTCTGCCACATCACTGCTTCTCTTACAGCTGAGGCTGGTGTTGAACAGAAGGTGTTGACCTCTGATCACTGTGCAGAGGAATTAGTGAACTCAGCTGTAGCATCTGCAATCTGCATTTTTACAAAACAGATGTCTACAGCTGAAAATCACTGCCCCCTTCAAAACCAGCATACCTGTAGGAAGAGACACAAAAGAATAAATAAGGATGGAAAAGCGTTTATTCTCTAAACCTTAGAAATTAATCTTGTTTCAAATAATTTACAGTACAGGCAAAGTTGGAGGTACCACAGCACCCAGAGGGGCCTAAAAAGAATGATGACTGGATCTTGTTGCCTTCAAACTTGTCCTTGTCTTTGTAATCTTCCTAAAATCAGCATCTTGCCAACATCATACCAGTTATAAGAAGAAGCTTGTTAGGAACCTATTGTTCATAATCGTTACTATTTTTATCATTAAAATATTATAATAATAGTGATTGAACATGCGGTGTGGAGAGGAGTGTGATGGCACATTACCTGCTCACTGTTAACTCAATGTCTCTAGACAGGGGCAATGTTACCATGGAAACATAAGTAGGAAACATAGATATCACTCTTCTGATACAGTAGGTCCCTTTTCAAATGGGTGATAATTTTCTGAGGTTTCTATATTTGGAACAGTAATTATTTTTGCCTACACGCAACATTAAAATGAGTGGTAATGTTCTTGAGTCATCAGCTGCATCAAAGCTTGCAATTTGCAATTTTGGAATTAGCATTTATCTTACTCATCCCATTAATCTTATTTTGGAGCTCTCTAGCAAGACTTAGACTAAACTCCTAAACTTGTTCATACATTATATATTAAAATTAACATATTACAAGCTGTGATGTAGTTGTTTAATTACACAATTTGTTATTTCAATAGCAAATTAACAACTGAACTGTTAAAAGCATACCCAGAATCCTCATTGCAAAAATTAGAACTAACAACAAATACCTTAGCAGCTGGAAGAATAAAATATTGTGAAAGGGCAGTGCAATCCAAAATAGCTTCTTTCTAAACAAAAAAGTGTCATGTCAAATCTGAGAAGATCATTGTTTAGTCTTGTTCAGTGTTTTTCTGTATTAATGGACTTTTCTAATGTATTACAAAAAACTGTTAATTCTTTGAGGATATACAATTTTACTTGCTATGGGCTATTGTGCACTATAGATTTAGAGCTGGACTCAACATCTGGTTACAGTGGCAACTTTTATAAAGGTCTTTTAGATCAATAACATTAACTTTCCAAAACACAATGCAAATGAAACAGGCAAGCATTACAGAGGTGGCTTGGCTTTTACATAGTCCTAGTAGGCAGAATTCCCTCTAGTTCCATGAAACTTCTACTGCAGAACTGAAGACAATGAGAATTTTGAGTGAAATGAGACTATAGGATGTGGGCCATGGTAGTTAGAGGAATATTTCTTGGCCTTTTGATCATGTCTTTCATCTATCTGCATTTTTTAAAATA
The DNA here is from genome assembly GCA_013400315.1 of Bombycilla garrulus. Lineage (NCBI taxonomy): Eukaryota > Metazoa > Chordata > Aves > Passeriformes > Bombycillidae > Bombycilla > Bombycilla garrulus. The sequence goes on along the minus strand of VXBU01006602.1, from coordinate 525,318 downwards.
ATGAAAAATACTAAGCAGTATGCAACCTTTTATAGCCAGGATGTCTGAAATGTAAATACTTTTTGCAAGCAATCAGGATAGATTTTTTAAATTCTACCTTCTTAGTTATAGTTTGATCTGCAAAGTATATTAAAATAATCACAGATTACAGAGGTAACATTGAGTTCTGCCAATATATTTCAATGATGGCTTTGTAAATTTTTCTTACATTCATTAATAACATTTTGCTAGTTAAAATGGTGTATACACGGATAATGTCATGAATGGTCAACATATATCCATTTTTATATGTTGGACATACTGTCACCAAAGTTACTCAAGTAGATGTCTTTGACATCCTCTTCAGTTTTGGTGCCTTTGAGTTTTCATCACCAGACATTACATTTGAAATCTTTCCCAGATGTGCCTAAAGTTAAGTGGTTTTTGATAATTCCAGGTGCTATGATTTGATATGAAAGAGTTTAGATTACCTTGCAAAAATAGAGTGATCTAAAAACCAGCAATATTTGCAAAATACTAAATTTTGTGAGAGAAAGATAATGGATGGATATAGCCCTTTTACAAGTTATTTTTAGCACAAGCATTTTCTAAAGGCTAGGCTTTAAAGGAAATTTCTGCTAGAAAAAAAATTTCCAAGAGCAGGCATTTGACCCATCCTTGTGTTTGTAAATACAAAGATTACCATAAAATGTTCTTGTTTATCAAACAATCACATCTTCCTGAGAGCTGTTTGACTTTCTTTTAATTCCGCAATGGCTCAGTGTTCACTAGCTGGGAAGAGTTTACTCCCATTTCTTCTGTTTTACAGAACTCAAGGAGCCAAGCCATGTCAGGTGGTGACAGGAATCTTCTCCAGACCTCCTCAAGTAAATGACATCCCTCCTGCTCCCTCACTTCCTCCTTTTGATTTTCTATTTTGTGTATAGCTGTTACAGTAATGTGAAAATGAGAAAACAACACAAAATCCCAAACTTCTCCTGCGAAGAGGAATTTTTCCAACCTTCCATCCACATCCAGTGCAGATCTGCTGGCCCTGCTGGACCTGCATCCCAGTGTCATCCGCAGCAGCAATGAGTCAGTTTTTGTAAATGCCTCATGCGGTTACATTGTCCCTGACCTGTGCTCCTGTGAGATGCACACCATGGCTGTGACCCACATGGGGAGCTCCCCAGTGCCTTTGGAAAAGCCACCCCCACCCTCCTTCCATCACACTGTGTTCAAGGGAATCCCACTGTATAAAACCTACATCTTCTTTCCTATTTCTGTACATCTGGAGGACAGAATGTGCTGTCTATATTTAGTGGGAAAATAAAACCATCCACATTGTGCTCCACTTAAATACATGGAGAACTTTGTTCCTGATTTTAACATGGAGAGGATAGTGCCACTTTTTTCTCCCTGGGCTGGAGCTGCAATTGCTGATCTGCTGCCCTTGAAGCCCCAGCACCCAGTCAAAACCTATAAATCAGAGATCTTTGTGCGCTAGCAAACACATGCCAATGGCCACTATAGGAAACATTTCTGAGAAGTCACAAGACCAAGCAAAATAAAGATAATACAAATTATTGCCAATTATATCAAATTATTATCAAGAAATTAAAGGGACTGTGTTATGCTGCTGGGCTCTTTTTTGGTGTTGGTTTATATTTAACCTACTTAAATAAACTGCAATGGCTGTTCTGTGAACACAAAAATGGATTGAAAGTTTCCATTTGATTAAATAAGGAGAAGAAATTACCCTGTGGCTAGTCTGTATATTCACTGATCAACAGTGAAATCTCAATGGAAACTAGTGACCTGCCACTGTCAACACACAACCAATCTGAACAGAGCTTGAAGGGGGCAGTCATGCAAGCACCACTTTGGACATTTATTTAACACCACTTTGAAGCACAGCTCTCTGTCCGGCTCATGCTATTTTCCACGCATTATTGGCTGAGATGTTGGCTCTGGCTGGACATGTGCAGGACCAGGTTGTGCCGAGCTGTTGTACAGCTGGGTGGATGCCCTGCACCCTGGAGTCCCCACCCAGGAGACAATGTGGTTAGGGACTGTACCCAGGGTCAGGCACACTGGATGCTGGGGAGAAAACGAGTTTTTAGCACAGAGGCCAAACACTCTGGGTCAGCAGGTGCCAGTACAGGAAAGCAGTCTGAGGAATTTGCATTTTCTTACTTGGTATTTTTCTTTTGCAGCAGTGCTTGTGATTGCAATGACTGAAACATCATTCTTAGCTTGTTAATGTAAAATAAAAAGTGCCAATTTTTCCCGAGTTTCATCCAGCATTAAAAGCAGTTCCAGAGAAATCTGACACGCAATAATATTCCTGGAGATGATGTACCCAGTACCTGCAGCCACCCAGCAAGGCAGGGCCCAGCTCCCCAGTGTCCTTCAGCCCCAGCTCTTTATCAACCATGCCAGAGCAGGATCAGCTCCTCCCAGAGCCACCCCTGTGTGTAGCTGCTCTCCTCCCTCAAAACTGATCACCTCTGTTTTTTTTCTACTTCAAAGTATCCTGAGAAATGTAAATTTAACTGCACTTCACACACCTTGGGATGACCCAGGGAATTTCCATGCTTACCCAGTAAGACTCAGCAAAAAATGATAAGATTTGGCCTAAGCCCTTTCAAGCTAGAAGAATTCCTGATGTGTCGTCTTGCATGTTGGAATAAAAAGACTGCTAAAAAAAATTATTTAACCACAGATCTAACATATTGCTAAATTTTGCCTCCCTTTTGCAATTGCTTCCCTTAAAGCCCCAATTTCTTTCAGCTAATGCTGAAAATACAGTTCCACAAGAATCTGCAATATAATATTCTGCTCTCAGCTTCCATCCAGGCAGAAACTAGACTGAGATGTATTTAAATCATACAAAGAATTTTAAAATAAACAACCAGCCATCCTCCCACTGATTTCTCAGAAAACTAGCCTGTGAATTATCCTTTATTTCAATATTCATTATCTAATTTGAAAAACACTCAAGACTGCTTGCTTAGCTTAGGAAAAAAAGTTGCAATGAAGTTCTTGTTAATTCTATGTTTCTGGAAATGTAAGAGTACTTGCTTTGTCCTTCAAATATTTATTGGATTCTGGAATTCCATTACTAAGTTGGAAGGAAGACATAAAAGCAAGGCTGCTTCAAGGTAACATCTCCTTGCCTTTTTGCAGGACCTGCATATTTTCCATGCTCTTAAATCTATGCTGATTTGCCCCATAGAAACAGAAAATCTCCTTTGGGGGAGGTAAGTGATATCTGAGTCTCTCTCAAGCAGTCTTCTGCCTGATTAGGAATCCCTTTGACTTCAGATTTCCCCACAGATCCTACATTTTAATTTTCAATAATTTGGTCACCTTTATTGGCCATTATTTTTATGATCTTTGCAAAGTTTTTGGTTGCTGTACAGCTGCCTTTCCCTAGTAGCAGAAGAAGGAATGGTGACAAAAAGTGAGGGAGACTTCTCTTCCCTTCTTCGCTAAACATCTGATTATTCAGTTCACAAACACAGTTTTAGGGGAAGGCATCTTGCAGGCTGGGGAGATCCAAATGTGTCTGTGACTAATTCTAAAAATGGCATTTGAGGTACATAGTCTCCAGGAATATTATTATGTGTCAGATTTCTCTGGAACTGCTTTTAATGCTGGATGAAAATCAGAAGATATTAGAACTTTTTAATGTACATCAACAAACTAAGAATGATGTTTTAGTTACTGCAATTGCAAGCACTGTTGCAAAAGAGAAACATCAAGCAAGGAAATGCATTTACAGACCCTGTTTATCAGCAGGGCTGCTCCCTAGCTGATCTGGAGCGTTATTTACCTTGCAGAGACCAGGATCAAATCCCTCCTATCTCCTAAGATTTCCAGGGCCACTTAGAGCCCGGAGCTTTTTTTATGCCTGTCTTCCCCTGTTAAAAACTGTTCTGCTTATTTCTTTTTTTCAGCCTTCAAATACTTTTTCACTTTTAGTTTCTTCCCATCACTGACAGCTGGGAAGAGAAGCATTGCCCCCCTCACCTTGGGGGCTTCTCTGATTCTGCAATTCCTTTTAATTTCTTAATTAGCATGTTTCTGACAGCCTGAGAAAGTCCCAAAACCTTCAAAATCATCCTGATATTTTAGAATTCATTAGACATTGATACTGTCATATTTTAAACTCATGCCTCCCAGTTTGCTGTTAGTTTTACAGTGCCCACATATGACAAGTCAGTAATAAGGACTGTAGATAATAACTCAGTTGCAACTGAGATGGCTTTGAGAACATTTTTTCTAAATTATCTTCTTCACCGTGGGAAAGACATTAAGCTGCTTTGGGGGACTGCGTAATAACTCACAAATTGGCCTGTACATTGTCAGGAGAAACTTTCAAGACAAAGTCAAGGCATACAAGATAGGAACAGTCTGTCTACTTCAAAAAAAAGCCAGGGCTGTGTTTGCTAGCAGGTGAAGTGGGAACAGTTTCATGCCATGGAAAATGAGGCCCTGACGCTGCTGTGTTACAGGAGTAAACTGTGCTGTCAATATACTAATAAAAAAAGGGAACGTTGGCTCTGAGCACAAGGAGTGTGTTGACCTCATGAAGTGCAGCTCAGCTTGGTTGGGAAAGCTTGAAGGAATGATTAACTAAAACAGGAACGTTTTATTACACCTTTCCTAACACCATCTGAAAAGACTGGGTGAGGAGGCATGGGGATTTGTATTTCAGGGAAGCACCCGTCCTCAGCAAGCGTGGGCTCAGTTTCACTGTTTGGAAGGTTTTGTGCTTTTTTCTCTCCTGTCCCACATTTTCTATAAAGTTTTGCTTACTGGCATCATTTATTGTGCTTAGCACAACATTTTGTTCCCTAAGGAAAGGACAAAAATTATCAGAAGCCGGCTTTCGGTGCTCAGAGCTATAGACGATGTATGTCTGATTATTTGTGTTCTAAACACTAGTAAAACTAAAGAGGCACCAAAAGTAAAAGTTCAGAGTAATTAAGGATGATGCTGGTAGTAAAAAAAAGCAGTAACTTGTGGATTAAAGCTGCTTTCCTGAGTTTTCAGCTCCTAAAATATCACCATTCTATTTGGAACTATTGAATCATTTGTAAAATGGTCTCAGGGCATTTACACTGAGGAAAAAAAAAAAAATCATTGCCAATGGACTGGGCTTTTGGGAAGAGGCTGGACACAGAGACCCTCCCAAATGCAGAGGTTTGAATTGCCCCATCATTCTCTTATTGGTTTTTAGTCACCAACATATGGTAATGCAATTATCATATTACAGACAGCCTTAGGCAGCTGAACTTTGCTTTTTGGTGGCTGTGCTGCAATCCCTGTCCCACCGGCAATATTAGGCTGTCAGGCTGGCTTGTGTCATGCCAATTACAAATAAACCAAGTTACAATAATGTTACAGTCCTGAAAGTAAAAATGAAGATCGCCAAAGCAAATGTCTTACAAGACTGACACGCAGAAAGAACACTTAGAGCTGATAATCCAAGTTTCAATTTTAAAAGCAAGGGCTGAGGGTTGCAAGCATTAGCATTTCCCTGGAGCTAGCCACTGAGTCTCACTTCAGGCCTGCATAGGTTGGGGGCTGACGAGATTCACACCTCAGACACAAAATCCTGAAAAGAATACAGAAGAGGAAATGTAAATATGATACTAATTTATGTTAAAATTAGAGATTTCTAGAGCAGCCCAGATATTTTTTGAGGACACGTTGTTTCCCATAAATAGGAGACTGGAATATAAGACACGAAAAATCAGTGCCAACTGCTCAGAAGTATCCACTGTAAAGGACTCCCACTGAAAGTTGTTTAAACTCAGAGCAGGAGAAAGAATGCAGTCAAAACTGTAACAAATGGGAGTTCAATAACATTTGAGAATATTGTGTAAAACCTAGCTTTGTATCTGTCTTTTCTTTCATGTATCTTCAGTTACAACAAGTAGGGGAGGGTTTTGTGGTGAACCTCTGCTTGTGTGCCATGTCCTCATCTACTTCACTTTTCCACTTAACTTATATCTTTTGCAAGAATAAAAGTTAGACAGAGAAGTAAAAAGAAGTGGAAATTAAGAGTGAGACATGTATCTCAACAACAGAGCTCTATAAAAGGGAATTACTCAGCAGCATTGGAAATAAATCAGAAAGAAACAAATCCAGGATTTACTGCCCTTGTCAGCTATTTTGGATGAATCAGATCCAAAACCAAATCTGATCTCTTGTGTCTGGGAGAAAGAGTGGTACTTAGTCACGTAGTTAGGCACAGTAATGCTTCAGATTGGGTGGTAGTGTGCCTCATCTAACTCCTCTTTTTGTGATCAGTCCCCATGCTGGGTCTGTGTATACTAGAGAAGCACATTATCCTCAATTATTTGTTTTTCAGGGACAATTATGCAGGATTGTTGACCCTGCAATGTAGAGGCAGCCCTGTAGCTCTGCAGACACTGTCCTCCCAGAACGCAAGGCCCTTCTGAATCCCTTATGGTGCATGGACCATTTTCTGTGGCCTTGATAACCACCAGTGAACCACATCTTTGGGAATTACTGCTGGGGGTGTCTGCATTTTGATACTCACTGGCACACCATCCAGGTGAAGGACTTGAACGTAAGCAGTCGGCAGGCAGATGGTCGTGTTCAGCCGTTGTGCCACGCTGCAGAATAGTGATATTTCCATTTAAATGCCTGTCAGGAAAGCAGTGTACAGGGCAGAGCACAGGACACAAGTCAATCTAGTTCAGTTCAATATTCTTATTTGAGAGTTACTGTGGGCTAGGCAGAGAACAAAATAGCCCACAGCTTTCAGTGCTGCTCTCTTCCTAAATGATCCTGAATGATTTTATTGATGTAAGCCATTCCCTCCATTTAGTGTGAGGTCTAAATTGCTTATGAACCCAGATGAGGTGTCATGGTATGCATTCAGCAATATCATGACATTTTGCAACTGTGTATGATTTGTGAAGACAAACTACTTAAACTAACTAATGTGAGCCCTTGCAGCTGCAAGCTGTGGTCTAGCTGGTGCTTTCTCTGCCCTTACCTGAACATCCAAGCCCCATTTTTAATTTAATGTAGTGTAGATTAAATTCAACAATAAATCCATGCATCCATTTTAGGGAGCAAGGAGGCTTTCAAGATGAGTAAGCAAATTAAGTCCATGAGTGAGAACCAGCCAGGTAAAGAGGGAAGATTTGCAACCTGGGACAACCCAAGTGACTGGCAGGGATGTTGCACACTGGGTTTCCCACACAGGTAATATGCACAGAGATGGTCACCTTTGGAAAGGAATTGAGCACCTGAGATTACCCTTGGCATCCCACATTACCCTCTGCAAATTTCATCTTTCTCTTTTGACTGATTACCAAGGGCTTTTGTTCCCCCTTGAAACAGCTCTACTCTTCAGAGGCTTAGTTGGAAACTGAAACATAGGCAGTTTGACTGCCCCTGAAAAGAACAGCAGCATCAACAGAACAGCAGAAACATACATTGACGTGCTGTGCCTGCTGCCAGGTCAACAGGGTAAAAGGGAACTTTTCAAGGTCAGAGACAGTTCATAGGTATTTTCTGGCTCTTCTGGTTCAACTGAAGGGAAAACAGGATCAGGAAAGGTTCCAAACAAAAGCGCAAAGGAATTGTGTGGGGGTGGAAAAGCTTGCCTCTGGTTTTTAGCTTCTGATCCGGGATTCAGTGGCTTGTATGCGAAAGCACCATTTTTCAAATGTGCTTTGTCATGAAAAGGCTGTTACAGGAAGCTGGGAGAAAAAAGCCTTGCTGTGAGCAGGATGCTGACTCCAGCCCAAAGATGGTCACGCAGTGCCTCAGGTGCACGTGTACAAACGACCTTGCTCTGAACGGGGAGAGACAGTGGATGTGCAGCTGCCAGCACTCCCTGCCTCCAGCTCTGCACATCCCAGCCTCCTGTTAACCACTGTTTTGGAACAGTTGCTTGGATACCACAAGCGCCTGGCTTCAACTTCAGGCAAGTTAATTTGACATTAAAACTTGACAATACCAAACGTATTCCAGGGTTGGGACATACTTACAGATGAAAACCACAACATTGGTAGACATCAGTACTAAATCTAAGTGGAATGAACAAACCTTTTTCAGAGATCTGGTTGAGTTGCCCCCTTTTTTCTCCTCAGGCTCTCAAGGATCTTAGCAATAAGACTCACGTGTGAAATTTCATGTGCCCTTGGCTTGCTGGAGCTGAGTGTCAGCTCAGTCCATCCTGGGGCTCAACTCCTTGAAAGAGGACTTAACATTTTCCAGCCCTTGTAGTGACAGGACCCTACAATTTAAATATCATGGCTGCAGACCTAATGCCACCCCCTAGAGCTTGCATATTCTTTCAGGAGTCACCTGATGTGAAAACTTTCTGGCTCATCATTTATTTCTGCAAGGACTTATGTTAATGAAGACACCACTTTAGACAAATAGCACTTCAAGATGTTACGACTTAATTACCTAAAGAAATAAAAAACCCAACATACAAAATGGGATTGCATAAGCAACTCTCCCTGCTACACTCTCTTCCATCCCATTTGAAGTCTGCTTCACTCAAAGCTGCCAAGGTCTCTTGAATCTGCAGGTAGTGACCCTCTTGGCCTCAAGCAGTAAAAATGGCTGAAAGACCAAGAATGAAACATTCCTTATTCTTTTGTAGCTTTTAGGGTTTGGTTGGTTAGGGGTTTTTGTTTGCTTTTGCTTGTTTTCTTTTGCTGACAAATCATCAACAATAATACAGACAATCGCAGACCCCAATTATGCTGGATGAAAGGTCATTCATTTCCCATACTTTCTCTTGCATCCAGAAACACATATTCTTATTTAGGAACTAATGGGACCTGGTTACTGCACTGTTATGAAGTGCTTTTGTGACTGATGTTGGAAAAAATCCTCTGTGATTTTTCCCTTATCACTAATACATTGGTTGTATATGACTTGCTGCAGCAGCATTTCCTGTTGTACCTGGTGACTTTAATGACTGTCTGGGGCAAGCACATCAGAGCTTTGTAGATTCCTCTCAGAGCAGCCACATCGTACCAGGCTATTCCTCCCATTAACTAGTTCCATCCATGATTTGGCACAGTCAGAAACACAGATTTAAGTAGATTTCACTTCCTGCAAGAACATTCATTAAATAGAAGTCCACTGGATCAAGTCTTTCAGTCTTTAATCCAATATTATTCCCAAGAAGAACAATGGAAAGGAGCCTTAGACAGTGAGAATCAGAGTGTTCTTCCATTGTTTTCTTGTTAATATATCTCCCTTCATTTGGAATGTCTCTTAACTCATTGCAACAGCTGAATAATGTGCCCCTTATTTCCCTTGGGAATAATTTTAAATGGTGCAACATGCCACACAGAGCAAATAACCTAAGAAAAGTGTTGTAGATAACATTTTAATAAGCTTTATCAGATGATGAAAAACATAATGTTTTCCTCTGCAGCCATGAGGGAACTGTTAATCTTGACTTGACAATTGTTCTTCAAGAGAACGAAGCAAAAACTGAGAAAGGATAAGGGCTTTCAGTGTCAGTTTTCACCTTCAAAAACCAGAATTGCTCTCCCATTTGGTCTGTACAAAAACTTTTTATCTACAGATATTTCTCATATATTTTTGTCATATATTTCTCAGATATTTCTTCCTTGTAATATCTAATTCCATAAGAAATTGTTATGAGCCATATGACAGATTGAAACAACAACTGTATCTCAACAAGGGTATTTATTTTTGCTATCATAAGCCCCAGAAGAAAATCACTTTTAATGAAATCTTGGCCAAAAAATCCCTTAGCTAGTTAAACAGAAAGGTACTTTCTCAGCATGAGAAGAACTAAGCATACTCAATTTTCTTAATCAAAGGTATGAAAGATTCAAAGGGAGATCTTAAAATGTAATTGAGAGTATTTATCACTTTTCATATCTAGGCAAAAGCAAGATCATTAAATAAGCTGGAATAAGGGTGGGTTGGATCTCAGGAGGCTGCCTTATGGTTCTTTGAATTTTTGGAGTTTCAGTGGATCCAAGGAGGTATTTTGCCTTGATTGCAAAGCCTTTTCCTTTGTGTTTATATTCACCCAATTTTACTGCCAACTAATTTTTCAAGCTACCTCCCGTGCCATTACAAAATATTGCAGTTTATGAGCTCTGGAAAAACCTTTACAAGAGAAATTAGGTAAAACAAATTCATGGTTTTTATGCTTATTTAACATTATATAAAGCAAAACCAACTAAATGTCTTTCTAGACAAAAATCATATGGAAACAAAAATGAGATTTAATGCCATTTTATCATAGAATCATAGAGTCATAGAATCAGAATCATAGAATCATAGAATCATAGAATCATAGAATCATAGAATCATAGAATCATAGAATGATTTGGGTTGGAAGGGACCTTAAAGATCATCCAATTCCAACCTCCCTGCCATGTACAGGGACACCTTCCACTAGACCAGGTTGCTCAGAATCCCGTCTAGCCTGGCCTTGAATACATCCAGGCATGGGACATCCACAAATTCTCTGGCCAACCCATTCCAGCGTGTCACTGCCTGCTGAGTTAAGAATTCCTTCCTCATCTGATCTAAATCTGATCTAAACCTGCACTCATTCAGTTTAAAACCATTGCCCCTTGTCCTGTCAATATTGGCCCATATAAAAAGTCCATCTCCCTCCTTTTCATAAGCCCCCTTTAGGTACTGGAAGGTGCTGTAAGCTCTCCCTTCTCTTCTCTAGGCTAAACAACTCCAAATCTCTCAGGTGCGAGGTGTCCACCTCACACAAAACGTGTCTCTTAACCTGTTTTCATAAGAGAAAGCACAGCGTAGTTACTGTAAAAAGAAGGTAAATCACTTTAAATGGACTGCAGATTTATCTGCTGCTACTTCCCAAGTGGAATAAAGCCTGGCAATGTTGACAGTCTTGTGGTGTTGAGAGGAAGGGAAGGGAAGGGAATGTATACTGATTCAACCAAATTTTTTTCTGAAGGTGTATGTTAGGTGCCCTCAGTAACGTATTAAAAATCAATATGCTCCAAGGGAAAATAAACTGAAGTTATAATTTCTTATCTAACAAAAGAACAAGGAACCTCAGAGGTAAAATAAACAGGCCATTTATATGTTACTGTAAGACTTACAAAGACAAACTAATTTTTTACTAACTAGTAACANTATTGGCCCATATAAAAAGTCCATCTCCCTCCTTTTCATAAGCCCCCTTTAGGTACTGGAAGGTGCTGTAAGCTCTCCCTTCTCTTCTCTAGGCTAAACAACTCCAAATCTCTCAGGTCCACCTCACACAAGATGTGTCTCTTAACCTGTTTTCATAAGAGAAAGCACAGCGTAAAAAGAAGGTAAATCACTTTAAATGGACTGCAGATTTATCTGCTGCTACTTCCCAAGTGGAATAAAGCCTGGCAATGTTGACAGTCTTGTGGTGTTGAGAGGAAGGGAAGGGAAGGGAAGGGAAGGGAAGGGAAGGGAAGG
>VXBU01006602.1:446602-513450 GCA_013400315.1 Bombycilla garrulus | reverse complement strand
ACAAACTAATTTTTTACTAACTAGTAACAGTAAAGTCTGCATCTATCAGGATACCTGCTGACAGATTTATTTTTGAATTTAATTGGAGAATATATTTTTGGAAAAGGGCAATATATTTTTCTTGTCACTTGAAAGTTCAGCAGGAAGAAATAACTCAGTCTTGCAAAAAATTCCTACTGAAGTCCTTAGTTTTATGAGCACAAAATTTTACCAAGATTAGTGCTTAGCAAATGTTAAAAAAAGAGAGGTTTGCTTTTTAAAGAAAGGAATTGCTTAATAAAATTGTGATTCTATTAAAGTCCCTGTAATCTGACTAGCAAAACAAAAGGTCCAGAGGCATAATGGGAAAGGGGGTTCCAAAAATAGAAAAGTTTTTTAGTGTCGTTCAGACATTTACATTCTTCTGTGATGTTAAGATCCCTTATCAAAAACATACTTCATGTGATGCTTAGAAAATACAGAGGGGTCCACACTCAAACTTTTAATCTCAAATGCTTTTATATAGTGAGGAAATAAGAATTTGGCCCATGGGTGCACACAGGGGATGGTTGGCTTAAATCTCCACAGAAGAGTAAAGGCTGACAATCTTATCAGCAGCCCATGGTCTACTCCATCACAGTATTTGTGCCAAGGGGATGTGGCTGGAAAAACCTGGTGGGAATACAGCAGCCTTCACTCAAGCAGGGAATTAAATTCAAAATCTGAAGGCCAAATATCTCATCTTTAAATTTAACAAAGAGGACTAATGCAGTCCATAGTAAGCAAATACAGCATGGTTTGGAATTGGTCTCTCATTCTCAAAAAATTACTGAGATTATTAGGGTTTTGAGTAAACATATTTCATCACAAAGAAATAGGTGGCCACCATGGAAAATGTTCATGCCATTGGACAAGCAACAAACACACATTTTGACCATAAATATCTTCTATTTTGAAATATCGTTACAATATTCCATTAGTTGCAGGAGCTGAAATTCAGCTGTTTTCCATCCAGGCTCCTCTGTGGTCTGGACTTCATCACAGAACATCACATTAAATGCACTGTGGAGCTCAGTAAGAGGAGAGGTACCACATCATGCAAGACGGGATGTGGCAAGAGACTCTGCCCAGAGGAATGGCATGGGGATGCAAGGATCCTGCTCTGCCACTGGGCTTTAAGTAGAGTCAAGCAAGAATTTGATCTGGCTGAAGAGATTACGGTTGACTAGTTAAGTTTTTGATACACCCCCAAGGCCTTCTCTTTAATGGAGTTAAAGCAGCCTCAGAACAGAAGAGTTTTGCTGGCCTAGGAGGTGGCTGAGGACATGCTTCCTTTGGGACTTTGGGGCAGGAGAGGGCAGTGCATCTGGAAAAGCACCATAAATAACCTTCACCTTCTCTAGTGATCTGTGTCTTGAGCCAGAGCCAAGAGTGAGGTCCAGCAGACAGGAAAGCTGGCACACCTGTGACATCAGGGCCTTGTGCCGCTGTTCTCAACAATGGTTACATGTGCTGTAAGATGCTGTGAAAGCTAGCAAGGATCAGGCAAAAGTGCTGTTTCCTTACATTGTTGGATTCTTTGTATTTCAGGCAGGGAACAGATGGAGGCAGCTGGAATTAGGAGTGGCATTACAATAGTCTTTGTGTTTATATTATGATTCAATTTTTCAACTATTTAACAAGAAGAATCATGCTTTAATCCTAGAAGTAAAGAACAAAAGTTTGTTGTGAATGTTTTTATATTTTCACATACAGTAACAAACTTTTTTATATTTTAATTAAGACATTAAGCTGTGAGGAAGGAAAGGCCTGAGTTTGGATCTAGATAAAGGTAAGTATTGCACAATCTTTCTCTACTTCACTTAGGCACTGTAATGCATCTCTTACTTATCTGAAATATAAATCCTATGAACTTAAAGCTATCCTGAAATAAACTCACTTCTCAGGATAATTTCAAGTATATTTCTTATATTATATATATATACTGGTTTTAATTACTATCCAGTGGAGAATTCTACATTTGGAATAAGTTCTTCTCAAAAAAAGTGACTGAACATTGGAATGAGCTGCCCAGGGAGGTGGTGGAGTCACCACCCCAGGAGGTGTTTAAGAAAAGACTGAATGTGGCACTCAGTGCCATGGTCTAGGTGACGTTAGGTCATTGATTATACTTGATGGTCTCAAAGACTTTTCCAACCTAGCTAACTCTGTGGTTCAGTGTGAAATAACATCTTTACCTTTATAGAAACTGTACTCACTCTCTAGTAAAAAACTCAATGTACCTCCCCAGCGACATGAGACATCCAACTTCACAAAGTTCACTGATGCTGCAGAGAAGCTTACTTGTCCTTGTCCTCTTTCTCCCCATCTCCTCATTACTGATCTTCTCCTATGTCATATTTAGATCTTCAAGCAGTGAATGAGGTGTTCAAGGCCAGAATGGATGGAACTCTGAGCAACCTGTTCCAGTGAAAGGTGTCCCTGCTCCTAGCAGGGGGATTGGAATGAGATGATTTTTAAGGTCCTTTCCAACACAAACCATTCTACAATCCTATGAATCTGTATTTCAGTTCTTTGAGCGCAAATTTTTCTTGTACTAAGCCCATAGTTACCTGAGATTTCTGTGCAGTCTCTGAAGTTCAAAAGACCATATATGCTTGAGAAAGGCCATTTCGAACATAATATTTGGTTCAGTTTGATTCAGGAACTGCAAATATACTACAAATTATTGCTCTTCTGAAACTATTTGTTTGGTTTCTTTGTTTGGAAACATACTAAATGTCCTACTTTATACTGATTGTCTGTGTGGGTACAATGTGCTTGCACCTTACTTGTCCTGATTATGGAAATGTCCATCTTTATCACAACCAAACTATATCTCTCACCTTCAAACAGAACTGAGAGGAAGAGAGATGGGTTGTTTGCTGAGGGCACTGCTGATTGTACTTAGTACTCTGAAAGACAGAAAAATAAAAGGAGAGAGTGGAGCTAAAGCAGAATAAAGTGAAGTAAAATAAATAAAAGGAAGGAAAGAGCCATCCCCAGTGCTGCAGCTCTACAATCTCGCCTAAGTGTCAGCCTTTGGAGCAGCATTTGAGGATTATTCATTCCTACTGAGAGCAGGGAGAATGATAAAACAATAGGAAAATAACAAGCAGACACTCACCAGAGAAATGTTTTCCATTTGTAGTGAGGTTAGAAACAAATAATCAAAACAAGATCTAGTGTAACTTTTGCTTTTTCCACAAAGTTTTGCCTGCCAAAAGACGTAATGTCACATGGATCTGGTAAATCTGCCAGCCTGGAACCTCCACTAGGCTTCTGCGGCTCCCACCAGAGACCTGTGTTGTGAGCACATAGGGGCTGCAGCGTGATGTTCTTTCCTTGCCTTTCTGCTGCTCCCCACATCTGCTGCAAAGCCACTTTCCCTGCTTATTGTGAGACCTGCTGTCACCACCTGCCACTGCTGTCACTGTCCCCAAACCTTGGACCTAGGCTGTGTTCATTCCTGCAGTGACCCGTTGAGAGCCAGCCGACCCACAGCAATTCCCTGACACCTTCTCTAAGGAGCTTTATAAACCCTTAAGCTAGCACAAGACAAGCACAGATCTAGAGCCTCCCTGGAGCACAGCAGATGCCCTGTCTACCTGCCACAATCTCCATGTCCTCGTGAACAGAGAAAGATGTGCTCCCAACAGATAAGAGTTATCCCCAGAACTTTTGTGTAACTGCCAGATTAAAGAACAAATATAAAAAGTAACCTTTAAAATCACAGTATTTATATTGTAAAATCACTTGTATATGTCACAAGAAAAACATCTCAGAGCAAAGGCACGATCCTGATTGCGGAGCAAAAACGAAACAGACCTCAGCTCAGCTCTGGGCATCTTACAGGCTGCAGACTCCATTGTGCTTCATTGCAGAGGCAGCAAAATTTTGCAAAAGGCATAGTCTGTGACAGTGTGAACAGGGAGGTGATCCTATAGTGTATCAGGATATGCAGTCACAAGCAGGACACAGCTGTGGCTTAGATTGTGCAAGGCAGCCACTCCCAACAGTGGTGCTCGGAGAACACAGCATACAAAACTGTAGCCTGGATCCTACAATGCAGTAAATGCAAATTCAGGTGTTCCTGAGTTTTGGGTTTCCACAATTCAATTTCACTCTGAGATAAGGACTGAGAGAGAGTGAGAGAGAGAGAGAGAGTGAGAATCACAGGGTACAAGGTACAATTACAGGGTCTCTGTTAGAGACTGGAGACATTTTAATCAGAAACATTAGGGTGAAAAAAACAATTGTAACAACAGGTTGAGGTTTTTTATCAGGTGAGGTTCTATATTAACACTTCATGGGTATTTAGGTAAGCTCAGATGCTCAAAAGCTATGGTAAATTAAATGAAAGAATTGCAAATGTGGTTCAGTCCTATTTCAAATCAGATGAACATACAGTGTTTTCTTGCTCAATTACTATTATAGGAAAAAGCAGAGATAAGCCTTCAAGAAGTGTGTGTGTATGATGCATTTATCTTGATAAAGTTGCCCACAAAACCCTCTGCAATACGAAATTATTATGAATAGTATTCATACTGGCAGCTCTTTTAGCCTTATTAATGCCTGTACTGAACACAAATAGAAACAACTAGTTTTCAGAAGACTTTCCCTCCAGGGAATATGAAAAAGTAGGTTGATTTGACTGATTTACTTGTCATTGCTCTTAAACATGTGAAAATGAGCTTATGTATCAAATTTGATACGCAATATTTAATACAGTAAGTTTTTCTTCTTCATAACTGGTATGAACTCAGAGAGACAACAAAGGTATTAATAAAAATATGCAACATAATCCACACAACATTCTTTTTGGGGCTCCTGCAGGAGAGTTTGGTGTATTTCCAGTCTCGGGGTTTCTGTAAATCAAAGTATTCTTGTGACTCTGAGCAATCCTTTTGCTTAAATTGTTGTCAATGTGATCTGCAAGGTGTAGGATAGAAAGCAGAAATGTAGCTGTGCTGTACTTGCATTGCCCTCCAAATCGAGCGAGAATGGAAAAATTAAGAGCAGACTGGAAAAATAAAATCCCTGTTTCTAAACAATAAGAGCTGTGAGATATCCACTGTTTTGGTTAATATTTTTCCATGTTAAAAAAAAAAGCGCCTCTTTGTTTTAAGGTGTATTTATAGAAGAAATTATCTTATTTTGCGTTTTACTGTGCCTCTAAATTTCATAAATGCACTCCTGTGGCTGCAGGCAGGGAGAAGTGGGGCAGTTCAGAGAAGAATTTGGGCTGAAGAGTTTTGGGTAGGTGACCAGCTGGCTTCCCACGCAGACCTCCAAGCCATGGCAAGGCTGGAGAGTGTACCTGGGTGTCTCCAGCTGCTCTGGCCTGGCACCACAGACCACTCTTCTCCCAGAAATCTGTACATTAAAGGCTGAGCCTTCACTGAGCAGGAATAGCCCCCAGCTATAGATTGAGAGAGTCTCTTGACTTTGTGAAATGTCACACATTCATTGCCTCAAAAATTTGCACCAACAGATGGAAAATGTGGGAAATCTTCCTAACCTAATGAGACTCATCTTACTTTTTGTCCAGGAAAACTGGCTATTTCCTTGCAGGGAGGACTGAGGGTATAACACTCCAGTTATAAAAGACCATCTTTTTCCATCTTCAGAATTATTGAACTCCCGTGAGACCTCAGGATGTTTCCATAATTATTTCCAGTTTCTAAAATTTCTTGTAAATACAACCTCCTCAGTCCCACTGATGTGAATAGACTAAACAGGGCTAGCACACTGCCAGGACACTGCCAGGACATTGCCAGCAGTGAAGGCAGCCAAATTCATCCTCTGGGAGGGTCTCAAAACCGAGGAGAGACCTCCAGAACCACATGCACACTGTGTTTCACAGGGAACCAGTTCATCCAAAAGAGAGGCTAGGGCCAAACTGGTGTCATGTGGGCAGCCAGGAAGCAGGGAGATAGGTAAGAACTGCAGAGCTGAGCTCTTTGAAGTGTAGGTGCCATCCTACAGTGCAAAAGGCTATACTGCTGACTGATATTAGTGATTAATCCACTGAATAAAATATTCAATAAAAATGCCAAATTCATGCTGATTAATTGAATGCCCTCTATAAAACTGCCTACTTACATAGCCTCCCACAATCCCTCTTCCACACCATCATTTAAAGAGAAGGTAAGCATTGTGCGGCAGGGAATGAGTGTGATAAAAATACCCATGTGAGAAAAATATCTTTTGATTGCACTATAAAAATTAGGAAAAAATATCCAGAAAGAGCTAGACAGTTGGGTAAAGAGGTTTCAGATAAAGAAGAAGCAATCTGAAAAAAAACCCCAACAAAACAAACCAAAAAAATAGGAAAAAAACCTGGGAAGCTAAGGCAAATCCATTCTGCACAAAGCTGACCATCTGGAACGCGTTACTGAAGAAGAGATGTGGGATCACATAGATTGTTTCTGGAAAGGGAGGGGCTTGAGGGGCATGGAAAAAAAACCCAACACGGTTGAATTAAGACCCAGCCACAAACACTGAGCCAGATGGCGTTTTCTCTTCTTAAAATGATGTATGTTCCCATGATTCCATATCTCTGCTAATCGCTTTAACATAGGAGAACGACATGGAGCAAGATGTTAAGGAGGAAGCAGAGGCACCTGGGTAACATGAAAAGAACTTTGCTTCTCTTGTATTCCTCTCTATCCTGTAAACTAAAATTCAAAACAGGGATGTCTCGCTTATGCAATAGCACATCTGTTGCTGTTCTAAACTCTTTGGGCACAGAAACTCTTTCCAGACAATGCAGAGCAATCATTTGGGTGTTTTGACAGGTTTCCAGCTGTAAGCCATATATTTGTTTTATATAAAATTTTAGGTTAGTTCCTAGAACTTAAAACATATTCAATCTGCTTTTGTTTTATAATCTGTAAACACTTTCAGAGCTCTATTCTTTATTTAATGATAGATAGGCACAACACAGCTGTTTTCCAGTGGCCTTTATTTTCAGCATAAACTTATTTTTTCCTACACCATTCAGAGTTTCAAATATGTTAGAAGAATATTGGAAAAAAATATCAGGAGACCAAAAGTATGTGAAATAGAGAAGATGAATGATTTTTCATTTATATCAGCAGGACTTTATACTGACTGTCCTTCACAGTACCCATAGAGGATGGCTTGGCTAAAACTTGGACATGAATTTGTTCCTATGGCTCAGCAGAAGATACTGAGCGTAGCGCAAGGGTACAAACAAAACAGGGATGTCAACACAGAGCATCTTGAACAACTGCATGTGGTTCCTCAGAAAGGTCAAGTGTTTTATCAGCACAATATAAATGCTCCTGGTAGACAAGGCAGCTCGTCCAGGGCTGGTGTCTCAGCATGGTACTGCCCCATACCACACAATCCCACTGTGAGAAGAGATGAGGGCAGCCAGGGCCCTGGGAGCACCGTGACTGCATGAAAAGCATTGGGGCAATTGCACAGCTGCAGGGAAATGCTGCTGCCTGCACAGCCGTGCCAGAGGGCTGGACTGGTACCTCTGTTGAAGGATGCCCTCTGCCATGCCCCAGCACTCTTCCCAACAGCAGTAAAAAAGCTGTTTTTTACTTTGACTTCAGTTTATACTTCAAATGCTGTGATAAAATAATCTCCCAGCAGCAAGGAATGCAATGTGCCATTATAATGAACACAGCAGGCCCCCAGAACTGGGTTGGCACCCAAGCTACATTGCAAATGTTTGCATATAATCTTCTTTTTAGAGAAACTACACTGACAAACTGTAACTCTCTGGATGTGCTCAGCTCACGTTCCCCTCTGTAAACACTGCACATTCACAAATCAATCCCATGGTAAAGCAGGATAAGCAACAGCAGTAAGTCCAAATTGGATGGGAACACAGTGAATTCTTTCCTTTACACCAACTGATTCTTCAAGGAACAGAATTCGTTTCCAGAAAAATCTTTCCCCCTCACTTACAAAGCTTTAAGATAAGAAATCCTGTCAGCAGGAGGCTTGACAAGCTATTTGTTTTCATATACTCACATTAATAACTCAATCCTTCTCAGACATCCCTCGTCTGTTGAAAACAAGCCCACATGCATGGGGAACCCTGTGCAGATGCTGGTTGTGGCCTTTTCCTCTGGCCTCTTGGGAATCCTGAATTTCTGACCCCTGACCCAAATCAGGTGACTCGGCCTTTTTGAGTTTCAGTTGGGAAAGGGCCAGATACACTATTTTAAGTCATTCTCTTTCTGTTGTCCACTTTCCTTATCCGTTCAGCACCTTTCTGTTAGCTACTCCTTTGGCATAGATGGGGCTGCAAACAGCCATCCTATAAGCTCTTTTACAGCTGGAAACCTACCTTAGACAGGGTTACCAGAGCAGTACTGGGTGGAGGGAGTGCTGGGCAGAGTAGCAAGAAACTGAGAGTACCATGTTTTCATTTTTATTATTATTGTTGTTATCCTCAAGGTGGACCAAGAGACCAATGATGTATAAACATGGAACAAAAAAAGGTCACTACTCTCAGAAGCTTGCACTGTAAATATAAATGTATTAAATATAAAATGTATAGAAATATAAATATCCAGCATAAATGGGGTCTAAACAGGGGTAAATAGGGAAATAGTCTCTCATAGGAGGAACAGTGAGTGAGGATCTAATTTATAATGGAAAAAAAAGCAAGCAGACTGAACAAGAGAGTGCTGCATGGTCATACAATAGCTGCATTGTGAACAGGCATGAGAGTGCATTTGTTGAAAGACAGAGAGATGATTTTGCAGGAAGGTTTCAGTGCTAGAAGCAAGAGAGTTGTAACCTTCATGATCCCAGCTGTGCTCTGGGGAAAAAAAAGAGCTATTTACATTCTTTGCAAATAAACAGGACTGCATCAAAGAAAATACTGGCCCTACCACTAACTTTTTTCTCCTCACCTCCAAGACCCCAGATTTTAGATCAGAAGGGTGACTTAATTACTCCAAGCAATCCTAGAAGAAATGAAGTAAAGAATGGCTTTGTATCAAAACACATTCTAAGTAAATTATAAGAACTGAACACTGCTCAAGGCAAGCTGGGATTTATAAAATAGCTTCCCACGGGCACTGATCCAAGGTCTGTTAGAGTTAACAGGAGCCCTTCCTCCGACTTCAGTGGGATTAAGAGGAGGACTCCCACCCATCCCACTAAGGCTTTTATACAACTGAAAACAAGTTTAAAGGATCCAGCCTGCACAGAGGATCAGCTTGCACCACAGAGCAGGAGCACTCACCACAAGCTCCCTTCAGAGGCCTGGAGATAAGGGCTGATGCACTGGGTGTGTGGCATATATGTATGTAACCTATTGAAATATAAAGCTTCAGAAAAGAAAGATTTTAGCGCATCTAACAGAATATTATATTAGCTTAGAGCTAAGCATTCCTATACATTTGGATGAAACTCACTTTGACTCCTTGACAAAGGGCTCATCCTTGCAGAAAAACCAGAAATTATAGAAGATGCCACTTGCTGCACTTTTTTCTGTATGTTGCACTCAAGACATTCACTCTAATGAAAGGTGACTTCTCTCACTTCTCCTCCTCCTCCCTGCAGACATCCCTCAGCCATAGTGAAATGTTTGCAGCGTTTGGCACTGTCTGTACTCCAGCAAGTCATGCTGGCAAAAAAAACCCAAAACAAAACCCAGGCAGAATTAATGACAGGAGTTAGTTTACAAAACAGTACAGTGTGTCAGCAGCAACCAAGGAAGGAGAGCCACCCAGATAGTCCTGCACACAAGATTAATTGAGAAAAATAAAACTGATGTGCTGGTGAAGCAATTTACAATGAAGAATTTAACTTTTACCATGATTATAGTCCAATTTGTAAATGAACTGGGAAAAGATACAACAATCATGGTAGCAAGGAATTATTCTGGAGACTCTTGCACTTATCAATAAAGATCAAGAGCTCAAGGTAGAAGGACACAGGACTGTGCTTTCTCTGGAACACCTTCTGATACATGCTAAGAAAATAATGTAAATTCTGTCAAATAAGATCAAGAAAAGCCATTCACATAAGGACTGAAGCAGAAGATAATCTGGCAGATCACTCCACTGCACAGGTCAACAACCATACCAGAGAACATGGTGAAGGCAGCCTGCTCCTTCTAAACAGTTTCAGCTCACACTGACATGGACTGTTTTGTCTGCACATCATCACTGTGTACTATGTGTGTGACCACTTCAGGAACGTGGATAGACCATGATGGGCAATGACTGATGACATTTCTCTGGGCAGACAGGTACGGGGCAGCACCAGAGCAAGGGAGACACCCCCAGAGATAAAACTTGGGCTCATTACTTCCACTTTAGCAACTGCAGGTGGGAAGTGCCAGTCTTCTAGAAGGCACTTTCACAGCAGGGAAAGAGTCTCCATGTCTTTTTTGTCTAAACCCCCGTGTCACATCTGAGTAAGAACTTGTAAAGAGAGAGATATCAAACATTTCACTTCAGCTGCTCATTTACTTACCTATTAGCTGCAAAATTGTCATGCCTGAATAACAGTAATGTGTTTATTTACTTGTTTGTTTCTTTTAATAAGAAGCAGATACAAGTTTTATTTCTGAGGAGTATATTTGTATATTGTTAATTATCTTTTCCGTGAGCACACCAGCTAAAGTTTGCATGAAAAAAAATAACAGACAAAAGGATGTCACTAAAATGGGTCCCAAGAACCTTTCTAATGATTCAGTGGTCTTGTCCTAATTAAAATTGAATGTGAAAACAAACATGCTTGGAGTTTTCTAGGATGATTCTGTGTATTTATGAATTTTGTCAGTCTGGCCCATATGTGATAAATGAAGCACATGCAGTCAAAGTTTAAGATCCTAATCATGAAGAGTAAGTTGCTTGAACCAAATTAACTTTGTAGAGAATGATACAAGTATTTGATCTCACAAATCCTTACAGCACTTGTAAGTGCTGTAGCTTGTTAACTCACTGGCAAAAAATTCAATTTGAGTTTCAACATGCATCCATTACTGGAATAGGAAAGCATCTAATGTACAAAAACTTCAGCCCTGAGTAAGTCATAACAATACTTAGAGCCCCATTCCACCTGCTCTCAGTGCTAGCATGCTTACTTCCAAATTTATGTAAGCAAAAGGATTGAAAATTATATTTCTTTTTAATGCAATGCATTTTTCTGTCTATTTGAACACAAGGATAGACTAAATGGAGAGCACTAAAAAGCTGGGCATAGGTGATGGGCCATCAGGTTGGCTGAAGAAAGTGAGTCATGTACCAGCCTTCCTGGTACAAACCCTTTGGTTTCACTTTGCTTAACACCATGAGATGTTTGAAACAGCTGTAGATTGGATCTAAAAACCAACAAACAGTTTCAAATAGACAAACTGTGTAAAAAAATTAAACACAAACCCCCATATCCCTGGGAAACAAGTAAGGCATTAAGGCAACACTGAACTTGTTGAGTAGAGCACAGCATTCCCTGTCACAGAACGGATGGACGCCCGTACACCTGGTGGGATGGGGTCAGGCATCTCTGAGTGGGGATTTCTGACTATTTCTTTCAACATATATGACCCCAGCTCATGAAGTGTATGGACATGTAACTTTTTTAAAATAAAAAACAAGGTGGAGGAAGGAAGCTGGAACTCTGAGGATCTGAAGGGTTTAACTCAGGACTGCAGGCAGCTGCTTGCACTCCTGCAGGAACCAAAGCCAGGAATCCTTCAGACAAAAGGTACCTATCTCACTTCTTTCAAGGAATGGAGCAAGATTTACTGTTTTCTTTCAAAGTGGCACTCACTTTTTGCCTCCTTGACTAGTGATGAGTACTCCTTAGGAAAACAAGAGACCAGAGCTCAAAATACTGGCAATTAACTGCTAAAGCAGGGGAGGGAAGAAGAGACAGGAACACAAGCCCTCCTGAAAAAACTACACGCCACTTCGGGGTCTTATGGAAGAGGTGCGGGACTACAGAGAGAAAGGGACTGAGAAGATTTAGAGAAGTGCACTGGTTTTGGGTGAGGACATTCGAGGAAGATGAGGGAACACTGTGGCTCCCTCCTGTGAGATTATGACTGTAGTTTATGCTAAGAAGTCACAGATATGATGCAGCAGTGAGAAGAAGGTGGTAGTCCTGACAGCCCTTTTTGCTGCCATCTACTTTGCCAAGAAGATGTGTCCTCTGTGTCTTCTCAGGGAAATCTCCACCACTCTGGCCAATTCCCCTAATCTGACCTGACTGTGACAGACGCCCTGTACCTGCTGACCTGGACTGAGAATATCTCAGCAGGCAGCATAAGAGCTCAAGGGAAATATCTAGGAAAAGTAAAATTACTTCTGGTGGACTGGAAACATCCAGTCTGTCTGAATTAATTTCTGAATATAGACCTCAAGGACAAATCTTGTTCCAATTCTAAGGAATGACAAACCTCCCCCGCACTCCAGTGGGCTGTGGGAGGGATGGCATCTTGTTCAACCCTGTCTGAGGAATCAGCTGGGCAGTAATTGTATACTGCATTATGAATCTCAGTGTGCTAATGCAGGGAGGAGGACTAGGGGGGACAAGGCCACCATCTTAACGAACTGCCAGAGGGCACCAGCATTGCAAGCTCACCTTGCTGCTTGCACATCAACACCAGCCTAGCAGCCTATCCTGGCTTCCCAGGAATCCCCCATATCTCCCTCTGAAAGTCTCTGTGGTGCAGTCCAGGATCACACCACACCACATAAAGGAGACTGCAGCTGACCCCTGTTCGTTTTGGCACAGTGCAGACCATTCTGCAGGAGGCAATTGCTTTAATGCTGCAGGCAGCAATCTGCCAAGTCTCCTGATGCCTGGCAGTCAGATTTGATAAAGGTGCATCCAAAGCCCCAGGGGCTGGTGAGGGCTGGTGGAGAACTCACCTACCTGGGTTCAAGATTGGGTCTCCAACTAGTGCTTGGACATGCCATGGTCCTGCTGCCAGTAAGATGCATGTATCTGCATTTTTGCAGAGCTAGCATTTAACTTCACCCTGGTAAAAAGGCTGCAGAACACATAGCCAGCACCTGTAAAGACAGTAAAGACAGCTGGGACTTTAGAGCTGAATCTGCCCAGTGATAGGGAGGGCCATGTCTGGTGAATGGAGGCCTGACATTCTCAAGGAACCTCACAAACATTTCACTGCTCACACAGTTTTCATAGGAATAAGATGAAAGAAAAAACAAACTACATATGGCAGGCATTAATTGGTTTGCAGGGGCTTAACTCCACAAAGGTTTCTAGGACTGGTGATACTGACTGTTACTGCTCATTTTTACACACTCATGGTCTAAAAAGGAGCTGTCACTCTTTTCTGTTGTATCCTTTATAGGAGGCTCAGGAACTGATTCTATTAATTTTGCAATTCATACCCTAATCTGTGACTTCCAGTGTTAGATGTGGAAGAAAATAACTACATAGGTGTTCTGCAATTCAAATTTTCACCCCAACCTGCAGCTTTTTGCATCTCCACATAAAGAAAACTATTACCGATAAAAAAGGGCCTATATATACATATACAAGAAGTAGTAACTCTTGGATTAGCAGTAAACTGGACTCGTTGTCACTTTTTGAGCTGTTTCAGCTGAAATCATCGCTCCAGATAAAACAAGATACTACAGATACTACAAGATACTGCATGGTCAGATGTCCCATTTACTGTCCCCACTACTTTTCTTAGCACCCAGTTCCCTAACCACAGATGCCACACCAATGATGTGGCTGTAGGTTTCATGCCACAGAACACTTTGATATCTGTATAAATAACTTCACCAGCGAGGCTGCCGCTACTTTGATCTACCGCTATCACAGAATCTACAGCAGCACATCAAAAAACATTCAAAACTTCTTTCCCTGTTCTGGCCAAACTTCCCGAGCGGCTGTGACCGCAACGGGGCCCTGGACGATCAGATGCTGCCCCCTGCCTGGCTCCTCGTTCCCCGGCCCCGGCTGAGCTCTCCTCCAGGCAAAGGAAAAAAAAAAAAAAAGCTAGCAGCTGCTGCCTCTCCTGGCATGGAATCACAGAAGAACTAAGGTTGGAAAAGACCTGTAAGATCATCAAGTCCAACCGTGAACTGCCAGGTCCACCACTACATCATTTCTCTAAGCACCATATCTACATAGATTTCTGAATACTTGCAGGGCTGGTGATCCCATCACTTCCCCAAGCAGCCTGTTCCAATGCCTAACTACCCTTTTAGTAAATTTTTTTTTTTCTTAATATCTAATCTAAACCTCCTCAGGCACAACTTGAGGCTGTTTGCTGCTTGTTACCTGGAAGAAGAGACCAACCTCACCTGTCTACAACTTCCCTTCAGGTTTCTCCAGACTAAACAACCCCACTTCCCTTGGCCACTCCGTGATCACAACTCCACTCCAAATTGGCAGGTATGCCACAGGAGGAACTCTGACAAGAAGACAGTGGGGAAAAATAGGAAAAAAATTAGTTATTTCCCTGGGAAAATAATTTTTGTAAGCACCAGAAAGTCACTTTGACTGAACACTTGTTCAAATTGCTGAGCATCATTTAAAAGGGGAAGGGCCTAAGTCCATATCATAAGACAGTGACAGATTATCTCAGATCTTTTTGGGCTGCACTATAGTGACTTTATGATACTTTATTAGCTTTGGGGGTTTTTTTGCATTTCCTGTTTTGAATGACAACCAAGTCTGTAACATCCTGTTATAACTGGAGTCTGCAGCTTGTTGGAGAAATTGTACCTGAATAGATAA
The DNA here is from genome assembly GCA_013400315.1 of Bombycilla garrulus. Lineage (NCBI taxonomy): Eukaryota > Metazoa > Chordata > Aves > Passeriformes > Bombycillidae > Bombycilla > Bombycilla garrulus. Next base: position 498,705 of record VXBU01006602.1, on the reverse strand, counting down.
GCTGCATTTAAGTTCCTTCTCTATTTTGCTCCTTCCAGCTGTAAAAATCAACACTGCAAATCCCACTGGTTTCCTTCCAGGGTCTGCTTCAAGAGTCTGCTAAATTTCCAAAAGGAATGCAGCCTCTTTTTCCAAAAAAACCCAGTCAAAGTCAACCTGAAATGCTGTAGACAGACCTTGGACTGTGTAGCAGCATGTTCCCACACCCCTCTCTGCACCCATACTAAAGCCATAACCACCAGTTGTGATGGCTGCATCCAGCTTATTCTGGACTTGGGGGGACAGATGCCAACACAGGAGCCAAGGGCTGTCCAGAAAGGAGACCTAGAAGACTTGCTGCTGTACAAATGTAAGTGAATCATCATTCTTCATAGATAGTGGGCAGCCTCTAATCATGTGTGCAACACCCCTGTGGACCTGCTCCAACACGTCCACATCCTCCTTGTGCTGAGACCTCAGAGCTGGATGCAGCACTGCAGGTGTGGTCTCAGCAGCACAGAGTAGAGGGGCAGAATCCCCTCCCTCACCTTGCTCTTTTGATACAGCTCAGGACACAGCTGGCTGTCCAAGCCACAGGCACACATTGCCAGGTCATGTCCAGTTTTTCATTCACCAGCACCCTCAAGTCCTTCTTGGCAGGGCTGCTTGCAATCTCTTCCTCTCCAGACTATTGATACTGAGGGTTGCTCCAACTCAGTGCAGTACCTTGCACTTGGTCTTGTTGACCATTATGATATTAATATGGGCACACTTCTTGGGCTTCTCCAGATCCCTCTGGATGGCATCCCATCCTTCATGTGTCAGTTCCACCACTCAGCTTGGTGTCAGAGCACAGAGGGTGCACTGTCTATACCACCGATGAAGACATTAAATACACTGTTCTCAGCATGGACTCTTGAAGGACACCACTCGTCACTGACCTCTGCTGGAACACTGAGCCGTTGATCACTACCCTCTGGATGTGACCATACAGTTAATCCCCCATCCACCTAACAGTCCACCCATCAAATCCATCTCTTTCCAATTTAGAGAGAAGGATGTTGTGAGGGATGATGTCAAAGACCTTACATAAATCCAGACAGATGGCATCCATAGCCATTCCCATGTCCAGTGACGTAGTCACCCCATCATAGAAAGCCACTGTTCTGGTCAAGCAGGACTTACACTTGGAGAAGCTGTGCTGGTTGTGCCAAATCACCTCCCTCTCCTCCATGTGCCTCAGCACAGCTTCTAGGAAGATTTGTTTCATGATATTTCCAGGCACAGAGGTAACAGGTCCATAGTCACCAGAGCCTTCCTTTCTTCCCTTTTTAAAAATGAGTGCAATGTTTCACTTTTTTTCTGTCACCAAGGAATCCACCTGACTGCCACGACTTTTCTATATCACTTATTGCCAAATATGCATGGAGTATAATTTGACTGCTATCTGCAAGGAACAGGAGGAAGCCAACAAGCAGCTATACATTGTTGGTACATGTATGCTGCCAGCTTTGTTCATCCTTACATGCAGATTTTTATACCTGAGTATCTCTGCCAGAATGCAATTTCAGGTTCTGTGTGGACAAAAGCTGAGGATTGTTGAAGGGAAATTGAGAGAAACATTAGTAGTTCTAAGGATTAGGGAGATTTGCCATCCATTTCTAGACCAGAGGAGGTAACTGAGGGTCTGATAATGGGAGGGAAAATGAGGAACATCTAACCATGCAGCCAAAGAGTTAAAAATGTGAAAGTACCAAAACAGACCCAGATTCCGGGGTAAATAACTGCACCAAAGCATCGTATTGTGACTCAGAAGAGCTGTTGTCATCTTGCCATGGCAAGACAAGAATTTTCTCAAACTTATTTTTCCCATTGCACTGACAAAACAAGAAACAGCTCAGAGGAACTGAAAGAACATGACTTCTCTGTATAATTATATAGGCATATAATTACATCTTAATGGTTTAAAAGCTGCAGGAAAACACTTTATTTAGACACAGGGTAAAATCATGACATCATCAAAATGCCAGGCATTTTGTACTGCCTTCACCCATGAGTCAAGATCTTATCAGCTATCTTCAGTTGAAAATATATAATTATCTCAAGTATTCTTAAATATTAAAGCCTGCAAAGGAGTAACTTTAGATTCGACCTATAATTTTTCCTTTTGATGATCAAAACACTTGTTTCAATTTGGCTTTAATTTTACTGAAACTTAATTTAAATTTTTAATGAGTTTTTTTAAAAAAATCTATCTTAAAAGTTGAAGAAGGATATTTCAACAACTTCTAGGCATTTTAAAAGAGGTTTTAAATTTACTGAAATTATTATTTTGCAATAAAGAGTTTGATAAATTAGCACTTTCTAGTGAAAAATCATTATGCTGGTCAACTTCTGAGCAACTCTACCACTGTCACATTGTGCCTCTTACTACGAGATGCTGCCAGCAGAACTTGAGGTCAACAGTTCTGCTGATGAATTTAGCCTGTTTAGATAATGAACCCAGGTAAAATCTCTGCCAAAATGACTGGGTAGGCAGCTCTTCCCAAGATGTGTTGGTGACTGGGCAGGACTCTTACCCTGCCGTGGCTGACAGGACAGGTGAGTCACCCACTGCACCTCACTGCTCATGCACTGCTGACCCAGGCTGCCACGTGCACACCTGGACATGCTTATTAAGTTTCATCTGAAGATAAAGAAATTTTTTCCAGTGAGAATAATCATTCACTGAACTGTGTTCCCAGGGCTGTGGCAGAGTCTCTATAACTGGAGGTTTTGAAGATGTGATTGAACAGGGTACTTGCTAATCTCATCCACACTCCTTTTCCCATAAAAGGTTGGACTAGGTGATCTTCTAAGGTCCCTTCCATACTGGACTGCTCTATGATTCTGTGATTTCTATGCCTACATGCTCATTAGGATATGAATAATAAGTACAACTTATTCCATTAAATGTCAGGTCCCCCAATATTTTGGCACTTTTCTATGAAATAGCTCTTCACGCAGGATTGAAGAACATTGTTCTCCAAGAGTTCAGGAGATGAGGTGAGTCCCAGGAGAAATCTGGAGGCGAAAGTTTTACTGAGTGAGGCAGATGAGGGCTGTTCTTTTTGCCCTACCCAGCACAGCTTTCAGAAGCTGTCAGGGGAGGTGACAAGAGCACTCTAAGAATGATCAAAAGCCCAGTGTACTCCCAGGATCACGGAGAGTCCGCTCAGTACTCCTGGGTGGTGCTGAGAGCCTGTGGGGCAGGAGCTCTGTGAGAAAGGAGATGTGAGAAATGTGAGAAAGGATTCATTCTGACTCTTTAAACAAGCCATTACAGATTCTGTTGGAAGGATGGGCCCAATTCACTAAAATGTAAATTATTGTAAATTAATGAACAATTGTACAATACGAGGCTTCAGAAAATGCCAACAGCACACAGTGTCAACACACTGGAATAGGCCAATCCTTGTATTAGCCTTTTAACATTTTAATACTATTATCCTCAAACTTCTGGAAACAAATGATGCTTGAAATAATAAGAATAATGAGGGAATCCTCACTAATAGCATCTGCAGACATCTACTTCAGTAACAATCAATAATGTTTAAGTGTCAAAATAATACCCAGGCTGCACTGGTGAACTGACTTCACTTACTCAGGGTTTGAGCCAAGTTGTGGCACACCAAGGGTAACAGCAGCTTCAGCAGACAGATGTGACTGCAATAGAACATCCATTTCAAATGTACATTAAAAACAGAGGAACATAATTCTTGAGAGGACTCTGTATGGTATGAGTGATAATTTAAAATTATTAAGGCTATATTGGCGCCACACCAAAGGACTCTCAGGCATATTAGTGTACCAAGCCATTGGGGTTTTTTGAGGTATAAAAAGGGCATGCTTGAAACAAATTTCCTTCTTCAAAGCATGCAATTTCCATTTTGCATCCTTCTGCTGCCTTTACTTTTTGTCATAGGTTATGTTTCTCTTTTTATTCTTTATTTTATTTTGTTTCACTACATTTATTTTTGTCCCTTGGAACTGCTTTAACTATAGAGAAAAAAGCATCTCAGCTGATATATTTATTAGGGTCTTCGTACCATAAATGAAAAATTAATTTAGAATCTGTTTTGAACGTGTCATGTGCCAAAAAGGATGGCAGAACTAACCAGAGCTATCAGACCTGCCAGCTCCTTGTGAAATCTGCTGCCCATCTAAGCTGCTATAAGGTAGAAAATGAAAATAAAATTAAGGCCCCACCCTTTAAAGGCACAAGTCTTGGTCCTTGTGTCTTTGCAAAATGGCCATATTTACATTCAATATTGAGTAACAAGGTTTCAATAATTCCCTCTAAAAAGATGTTTTTAAACATAACAAAGAGTTCATCTTTTAAAGATCATCCATTTAAGTAATAAGAGCAAATGATGAAAGGTGGGACTTGAGAAGGACATGGCTGTTCAATATGTACTGTGTGAGGAAAAACTCTGGGCAAAGAGTTTTGCTGCTCTGTGAAATGGAAATATTTGAGAATTCCAGTTTAAACCAAGGAAAATGCCTGGAGACAAACCCCCAACTATTTTTGCACTCTTTGATGTCAGCTGAAAAGCAAAGGCCAAGCAATCTCAATCTGAAAAGCTGAGCTGAATCTGGAGAGAGGCACTCTTGACTCATGAGTCATTTGGCTTATGCCAGCCAGGGCACATCCACACTCAGGCTCCAAACAAGCACTATGACACATGTAGGAAATAACAAGCAGAATGCTCTTCAGATGGTGCTTTCCAGTGTGGAGTCAAAGTACACTCAAACATCACAGACACTTTTCCAAAATCCAAAGCAGAGTGTGAATGCTAGAACTCTCTCCTGACTTCCAGCACCTTACTTCCAGAAGTCAAGGACCTGGGGGGCAGCACACCGGGCATCCTGTAAACACCATGCAGCTTTTGTTTCAGCAAATGATGGGGGGTGTTTTGCTGCCATTGAGAGGCCAAGTTTAGGAATGTCCACAAGGTTCACAGATACAACACCAAAACAAAGTGCTTCTTACACAGTTGTATCTCTCTGGCCTTACATTTAGTCCCTATCAGTACATTCCACAAATCATTTGGTTTTCTTACAGGTGAACCTGATTCTCATAATGTAGCAAGAGGAGGGCTGAGTTTTGATAACTATAGTTAGCAACATAATAATTTTTAGATAGCTCAGGCCAGAAGTCCATTTAGTGCATAACACTAGGATAATATGATTTACCAGATGATCTACCCACTTATAATCATTTCTATAAATTCCCTTTCCAAAGTCAGCTTCTATCACAGGGGACTAGTATTTCTTTCTGGGCTGAGATCTGGGTTACAGAAGCTCAGACAAAGTTTAGCACTGACAGTACTGTTATGCATAGGACAATGATAGAATTAATATATCATAAATGTCAGGATCAAGTTCTCATAAAATACAGGATTAATCATAGGGACAAAACTTAAAGAAAAATACCCACCTTGCCATGAAGTGGCTGTTCATCATCTACATGGTGAGATAGGCAGACAGATCATAATTTCATGCTTATCCACTCAAACAACCATTTCTCAAATCAGTTCTGTCAGTTCAAGTATTTTTCAATTTTTATCTTGTTAGTTCTTCTGAAACTGTTCAAGCTAATTTATTTTTCCTTTGAGGAACAGTATGCATATGGAATTTTAAAAGGTGTCTTTCTGCCAGTCTTTCGGGAAGATAAATTTGCATTAATTACAATACAGTGACATTAGATTCTGCAGGAAAGGTTTATTTGGGTTATTGACTGAACCAGGAATACAACTGCCAATAAATTCACACATCATACTTATATATTTACTAAACCATTCTTCTCACGTTCCATTATCCTCTATCTTTTATACCATTTCCAAGGCCAACATACCAGTTTTTTGAGAGAGTGGGTGCAGATGTTACAGTTGCCATTTGCCAAAGCTGGGAGCTATACAAACAACCCACCAGGACCAGAACCATCCTCAATGCTAAGTACAAAGAGAAGCAGTGCTTCCTAAAGACAGCATAAAAAAAATCAGTTAATATAAAAGGAAGGGAGACTTTTCTCATAATTTCTGAAACCTTAACAGCTCAGATAATTTTATTTTGCAAAGTAGCAACAACTTAAACTGAAAAGTAATCAAGATAGCAGCAGACAGATAAAAAAGAGAGAAACTGCTTAGCTTACTGTGAATTGTGGGTATGCAAAATAAATGTACAAAAAGGAAAGAAGAACCACACTGCTTTTAAAATGAGTGAGCTGAAACCCACCTACCTGAAAGAAATCTTGAATGAAAACATTCCTCAAGTGAAATCAAGAGAAATCCTTGCTTGAGCTTTTGAGGTATCTGGCAGCATTCTTTTGATCTTTGATCTTAAAATTTCCTTTTAAGAGTTTGCCTTTCACAAATAACCAATTTTAAATTAATGAAAATTCAAAAGGGTTATATTGAGAAAATCTCAGTTTTTATTTCAGGTGGACCTAATTTTATTTTGACTTTTCATAATTAGATGGAGAACACGTTTTGTGATTGGAACTATATATAACATATATAATATATATAATATAGAACATCAAAGAAAAACTGCATATAAGAGCTATCTAAAAATTCTATTAAGGTAAAATTTGAATTTTTCAAATTGAATGGACAGTTTCAACTTTGACTGGATCCTTCATTTCCACATAACCTTCAGGTATGATATTTTAAAGTTGAAAATTAAGCACATTATTCCAGCTTTACTAAGAGAAAATTTTACTGAAAAATCACCATGAAATAAAACTGCAAGCAGATTGGCTCATGGCCATTTTGCATTAATTTAGGACAAAGGGAAGTGTTTCCTCTCAGGGTCCTCGCCCTTGCCAAGCCTGCTGCTGTTGGCAGCAACAGATCCAGTTAACGTAAAATTAATTTTATATTAATTGAAGAGTGGTGGGTAAACTTGCTGGTATCAGCCACTGTGCCTTGCAGCCATTGAGACACAAGCTGCTGCTGCAAATAAAAGGCTGGCTGGGCTCCTCTGGAGAGCATCTTCCTTCACATCTGCCTCTACAAAAACACCTCCAGAGCTCGTAACCATCAACCACCCCTCGGGCTTGCACATGAACCTGTGTGCTGGTGTGAAGTGCAGGCACATGACTGAAAGGCTTTTTGCATATTAATCATCACTGATTTGCTGTGCCTAAACCCCGGCAGCTGCGGGACCGGCCGGGCTCTGCCCAGCCCTGCGCTGCGAACATCACCCACAAGGAGGAGCCCCATTTACAAAAAATTCATTAAGAGAAAAAAAGAGAGCTTTGTCCTAGCCATACCGAGGCCAAACAGATCAGTGAAGAACCACTTCTTGATAAAAGAAACTGTGGGGTTCTTTTCAAGTAAACTACCATCAGAAAGAAGATTCGCCAGATAGGAGATGTTTCCTTAATTACATTATCCCAACTTTTCCCAGTTACCAGGAGAACAGATGTTTTGAGACTGGAAATGAACCCAAAGGGAAGGAACATCAAAGACCAACTGCCTACAAGAAGAGCATGCAAAATCTATTTATTTTCTTACACTCGATTAGTTACGATGCCAAAAAGACAGGAAAGTGTGATTAAGTGAAACTGCTTCCCTGGGAACTACAGGATGATGCTGAAAGAAACAGTAAAAGTTAGAAGAAAGATTTACACAGTAAATTTACTGCATGAATGTGCAACAGCAGTTTTCATTTTGAATTTACTGTGCTTATTTGAGTATAACCCACAAAGCTTAGTTTAACTGAGCACTGTCTTTGTGAATAGCCTCATTACTATCTTAGAGCTACAACAGTCTGAAGAAGAGTAGGAAGAGCAAATGTGCAAATAGTTGTGCAGTTGTGACTTCTCTTGCTTGATTTTCAGGTGTACTGAGCCTTCTGAGAGCCATTTAAAACCAAAAGGGTGCACGTGCACTCTTAGCCTGCATGGCACGGGATTTTGAAACTGAAATCCAAAGCCTGAGGTTTGCAAATTAAGAGATTGTGTTTCAAAACTTCATCCTGAGCAACTTGCCTACAGCTACCCAGTCATGCCCGGTAGAATAAGCAACAAAATCCATACCAGTCAAAGATCAAAAGAATGCTGCTAGGTACCTCAAAAGCACAAGCAAGGATTTCTCTTGATTTCACTTGAGGAATGCTTTCATTCAAGATTTCTTTCAGGTAGGTGGGTTTTAGCTCAATTTTCAGCTCACTCATTTTAAAAGCAGTGTGGTTCTTCTTTCCTTTTTGTACATTTATTTTACATACCCACAATTCACAGTAAACTAAGCAGTTTCTCTCTTTTTTATCTGTCTGCTGCTATCTTGATTACTTTTCAGTTTGTTTCCTACTCTGCAAAATAAAATTACCTGAGCTGTTAAGGTTTCAGAAAAAAAAAATTTTTTTCCCCGCATGATTCAGAAACCAGTACCTTCAACAGATTGTTTTAATAAAATCGATTGAACACTGAATTTATGTATTCTAACAAAACTCTGCCCTGCTGTGATACTGGCTGGAAGATCTGCCCAGAAGGAGCCAAGCAATCTGGGAGTTACTGGAGTGAGCAGTTGCTAACAAATATGATCATAGATCTAACGGGAGCAAAACATTCTGCTGTATCCCACCCTTAAACCCAAGGAAGAACTCATCAGGGATGTGAAGGTCACAGGCAGCCTTTACTGCAGTGGCCATGAAATGGTGGTGGATCCCACAAAAAGGAAACCAGGAAAATAGCAGGATTGACCTCTGGAGTTCGGAAGAGCAGGCTGTGGCCTCTTAAGGTGTCTACTTGGAGAAATCCCGTGCAATGCATCCACAGAGAGAAGAGGAGACCAGCAGAGTCAGTTGAGTTTCAAGTATCACCTCCTCCAGCTTCAGAATGATCCATCTCAGTGTCCAGGAAATCAGACAAAGGCAGGAGGCAGCTGCACGCATGAGCAAGGAGACTCTGATAAAACTCAAATAGAAAAAGGAAGTGTTCTACAAAAAGGTAGAAGCAAGGTTGGGTGAACTGCCAGGAATACAGAGATGCTGTCCAAGCACACAGGGGCAGGGTTAGCAAAGGCAAAACCCATCTGGAGTTGATTCCTGGTAAAGAATTGTGGACAGCAGCAAAGACACCTACAAGTATATCACCTGCAAAAGGAAGACAAGGGAAAATGTGAGCCTGCTGCTGAATAGGGTATGGCATCTGGCAACAAGAGAGCTGAGGTACCTGTGTTTACTGGAAAGGCCAGCCTTCAGGAACCTCTTGCTCTCAAACCTGTGAGAAAATCTGGAGCAAGAGGAAGGAAGATCAAGTTAAGAGACATTTATTTTTTTTAAAAAAGGCATATTAAAGTCCATGGGGCCTTATGGGATGTATCCATGCCTCTTGACAGTGCTGGCTGATGGTACTGAGGCCACTCTCAGTTATCTGTGAAAGACTGTGGTGATCAGGAAGTTCTGAAAAACTCTGTGGGGGAAAAAAAAAAAAAAAACACCTCAAAAACAAAAACTCCGTAGAAAAGAGTGAATGTCACTCCTGTCTTCAAGTAGGACACAGGGAACTACAGGCTCATCACCCTCATCTCTGTCCTCTGGAAGGTGATGGAGCAAGCACTCCTGGAGAGCACCTCCAAATAACTAAAGGACAAGGTTACTGGGAGCAGCCAGTGTGGACTTTGTAACCACAGTGCCCTGTGACACAGTGTAGGCAATGCTAGCAGTGAGCCACAAGCTTTGTACTGAATTTGCAAGGCCTCAGGATAAAGAGTCTTCAGACTCACTTTATGCAAACTTCTCCTGACTTGCTGAAGCTTGACTTAAATTGGTTGAGCTGCGACAGTAATTTTGCTAGCTGACCAGAAGGTTAAACTGGAGAGTTGAACGAGATGATGCCCAGAGGTTTCTGGCAACCCCCACTATTCTGTGAAAATAGTCTAATGAAATTCACTGAGAATTTGCCTCCCATTTAAGAAATGGACAGAGCATTTTTAAAAGTGTTTCACTTCAGAAAATTTCCAACCACAATTTTCTTCTTATTCTGACCCTCGCTTTTTTTTTACTTGAGTGAAGTGATAAGTAGAGTGATGCAACATGTTTGGGGGGAGTTTACAGATACAGAATCTCTTATTCGAGTTCTTAATTAAAAAAAATAATGATTTAGTTTAAATTAAATATAAAAAAAGAGATAATTAGCAAATAATATATAACGGATATTGTCTTCACTGTACTTTGAAGAGTAATTCAGCAAAATCATGTTTAAATCCCTAGAAATGTATTTAAGCATATGAAAATTATTTTTTACTCCAAGATGTCTTTTGTAGCCATTGTAACATATGCTGTTTCTTTGTTTTCTCTTACAAATACATCTGCAAGACCAGTTCCTCGAGTAGGTCTATTCATTTTTTAAAGTCAAGAGTAGATCACAACTGGTATCAATTTGCCCAAATATTATCTCTGTCCTTATAATTAACCACCAGCTTTTTGGATTTTTACCCTTCTTTTACAAGAAAACTCTGAACTTACAATGGAAATTATTTGTTTGTTCTAGGCATGTTAGGCTTTTTTTTGGTTTGGTTTGTTTGTTTCAGCTGGAGCAGGATATTTTACTTAATATTTTACAAACTTTCATCCAGACCAATAATACTTTTACTGTCATGCCATATACAGGACTACCCATTAAAGTATTAGGCTTAAGATCTGACTCAAGTTTTCTTTTTACTTAAGGTTTTGTCTTCCTGTTATGTTTTGCTGTTAGGTGTGGATGTATTACTCTCCCTGCTAGTCAAATGCTCTAGAATGCAATTCTAGAATTGCTTAGGTTCAATAATTGCTCAGTTTGCTATTGCAAAGTCAAAATGGATGTTGCAGTTATGCTCCTGGCAGGTTCTGCCCAATCACACCATCAATACAGACATATTCACTGTTCTACTAAATTGTCCCCAGTGGAATATTCTGGCAACTAAATTTATCTCAGAAAAAGTTTCTGAAAATGGAACACCCGCAAAAGTCCTATTTTTATTCTATGATAAAAATGTTAGTCCTCCGCCTATGAAGCTGCCAGGCATCATGTGATCATGTTTTGCAAACAATTCAGTCATCTGATTATTTAGTCTCCTCTTGGTAGTAGCTGACCCAGTTGTCTCTGAGGGACTGGCAGGATCTCCAAGTGCCTTAAGGACATTCCATTTAAGGAATGCACATGGACAGCCATTTGCATACTTGCAGCATTGTTCTTGGGTGAGGGTGATTTCAGATAGACAAAATGAACTCTCTGTCTTCAGGATAGCAGATTCACCTGAGGTATGGAGAACAAGAAAAACTTGTTGAACAAGGGAATGCCAAACGATTAGCATTCACTTGGGCAGCAACCGGTAGAATGCAGGAGAGCAAAAATTTCAGTTTGGCATTTTAGCAACTGTGAAAATATCAGCATGTAGTTGCTTTTAACTACATTCTAAGCCAAACTTAACTTTTCATGGTCTACAAATATAGCCCTAGGGCTCAAAAACCTCTGGAAAAAAAACCACACAGGCATCATTCAAATTAGAAGACTGACAGAAAAAGAAAATTAATTGACAAGTTTCGCTCAGCTCTGATTTTCTTTCCTCTGCTTAGTTCCTTCTGATCTTTTTCCTTTCATCCTCACTCACACCTTTCTTTCCATCTTCTGTACTGAGGTGCCATTGCAATGCAAAAATCAGGAAAATACTGCTTTGTTGTAATGTGCACTGCCCTTGGCTTTTAAAATTCTCTGCACCCATACATTTGACTAGTTTTCATATTTGCACAGAAACAGTAAACACTTCAAAATCAGAACAACTGCAGCTGTTCTTTGCTCAGCTTTTGATGTTTTGGGGATTTTTTGATCTTGACTTTAGATATTCAGTCATTTCTGATCTCTTGATCTGTTGTTTGTTTTTCTGAGCAGGACCATGTCACCAACCATAACTGAGCCAAGACCTTTCTCTTCATCGCCATCTCTGACATCATTGTGGTTTACTGTGCTGCCTTCTGCAGTTTTACACACACCTAAGTTTTGCTTCATGTGAGCAACTTCAGCTTTAAAGACACACTACAATAGTTTTCTTCTTCCCTTACATTGCCCTACTTTATCCTGAATTTTTTTATGATTCACGCACTCTTGTATTTCCGTTTGAAATACTCCACATTCTGTTGGTTTTCTGAATATGTCTCCTAACTTCCTATTGCCATTTCAGTCACTGCTTCAGAGCTTATGATGGGCTTTTTTTTTGTCCCTTCATTAGGCAGACAGGCATTGTATCATCTTTTTTTTTTAAGAGTTAGCTGCTGCAGCTGCTGCAGTGAGAGTTCCCAAGCACTCTTCCTGCAGGTAGCCTGGGAACACTTGATCTCGTATCAAAGGGACTTTTATCACTCTCTGACTTCAGAACTGAGCTTTTAATATCACTGCTGTGATATGCTTCAAATGCTCCTTTAAGCCACAGCACTGAGACATAAGACACACAACACTCCAGTATTTCTATTTTAATACAGGTTAGCAAATACAGCAGACACCAGAATTGTCTTTTATCAATTTAGTCATGATATCTTTCAATGTCTGAACCCTTGTCATTGCTCAGGCAATTTTAATTCCCAAAATTTTGTATGATACAGTGGCTTTAAAACGCAGTACACCAGCGTAAGTGCTTGCCCTCTGCCAACCAGGAGAGCCTATGTTATTTTTGGGCCCTAATCTTGTGTGACCTTCTCACTGCATTTTTCCGTTGGATTTTCACAACAGTTCCTCACATATCCTTCACTAAGCAGTAGTAGCCAGAAGCCTTCCCCAGCTGTATGAACTGTCTCTTACATGTTGATTCTATAGAATATAGATTCTTTTCACCTGTTTGAACGTGATTTGGCATGAATATATATGTAAACATGGCCCAAATGTAAAAAAGCCCTAAACACTAAAAATACAGTGTCTGTCAAAAATCTACACATATTTTATGCTCATCTGTCTTTCTGACATTATGCTGGACAACTTTTTTTTTTTTTTAGTGTCAGTGTTTGCTAAGCAGTGAATGGTACTTCAGTGTTCATTTCTAGATCAGCCTCAGGAGACAGACACAGGACTGCCTTGCACTGCCACACTACAGTGCTGCCAAGTTGCCTGCTAGAAGACTCCTCTGCCTTCTCCACTACCAAATAGAAGTTCAGGCTCTGTTTTTTCCTTCATTGTTAATTTTTCAGCCTTTTACAAGCTGGACTATTTTTGATTAAAAGACATTGTTTCCTCAGTTTCAGATATTTTACTTCTTTTTCATATAAAGGGAGACTGTGTAAAGACCTGGACCATCTTTTCCATAGAGCTGTTATTAGGATTCAGCTATGTAAAAGAAAGAATAGATGAACATAGATTCCTCTGATCAGCTGTGTTGGAAACTTTACAGATTCCTACTCATGCAAGCAAGAATGAGTGCTGAACACTGTTCCAAGTGCAGCCTTCAGAGGTTACGCCAGGGAAATCGTATGCTGCTCACTTAACTGCTGAACACTGGGAGGGCTCTGCAGCAGGGGGGATAAAGAGTCCTTGGTGTAGCAACACCTCGCACTGCCACACACCATGGTGTGACATCCAACACCATCTGTGTAGGTTAACACAAATGACACTGGAGCCTGAGCTGCACTTCCACACACCTTAAGAATCAAAGAGCAAGAACAAGGCCTTAGAACAGGGCTAATTACAAGAATATTGGGTACAAGACAAAAAACCCAAAGTAATTATGCAAAAGTGGCCATTGCAAAAACTTCAGGACTACTGTACCTTTGAAGACCTGGGAAAAAATGTTTAAGATTTGCCTCCAGAAAACACCTAAATGGAGCCACCTCTGTGTGGACAAGGTGACTAAGCTTCTGTTGTGCTCAATGGAATTGACTGTGGATGTGGAGCAGGCTGAACAGCTACTGAGATGCCAGAGCATGCACTGAACACAGCCCGACCACCTGTAGCACGTGCTTCAACACTCACCATGCAGCACACACAGACACACCCAAGTCAGGTGTCCAAGAAAAAGCTAGTAAGGGATCTGCCATAAGCAACAGTGTTTGTATGTACACAGTAATACACCAAGTTTTTCAGGGACATTTGAGCTACTGCCAGGGTAGCAGGGTGGCAGCTGCACGAATGTAGCTTGCTGTTCAAATGACTACACCTTGCTTTTTTGCAGGAGTAATAAGCCCAGTGATATCCAATTTGCAATTAAGATGTGAGGCAATACATTAAAGACTCTTTGGATATTAAAACTGACCACTTTGTTCATGATGCTATAAAAATAGTTCGGTATTCACAAGTTTTATCAAAGAGGATTTTCTATCTAGGAAACCTAAAAGAAAATCTATAAAGCAAGCATAATTTTTCTGTTCAGAAAAAGACTTGCTACAAGGATAGTGAACAGCCTGCTGCATAAAACATCCCCTGAAATCTCTAAAACTGATTACTTACTTACCCAGACTACGAACTATAACAGATACATACTCCACAGTTCTTTTTGTCTTTTCTTCCCCCTTCAACACAGAAAAGGCTGATATAAGAAGGACAATCCTAAAACAAATCTCTTGTACTGGGTGGTCCTTATTTTTTGAGCTAGAGAACTTTCAGTCTACTCCTTTTATTTGTTAAGTTCTTAAAAAAATCTAATTTCTTGTTAATTGCCATAAACAAAATAAAGTACCTGCTTATCATGGTATATACTGAATAGTGCCTGTATTTCCTTATGCTGTGTTATGCAATCCTGGAAAGTTTCATGACTGATTAGGTGGGTCATCTGCAAGAAATGCAGTTTCAGAAGACTTGCACACTGATCAATACAGAAGATAAGATGTTTGCAGAATAAACAGGAATACAGAAGATACGTTATTTGCAGAATAAATAGGAACAGACCATTTATGCATCTCAGATTGCTTTTCATTTTGCCACATAATGCTCCTGCCAACTTACACTTAATTTGTGATCCAGTCATGAATTTCAGATTATCCTTTCCCTCTACCCAGAAATTTATTATTAACACTCACAAGCAGCAAATAAAACAGAAGGTGTAACCAGGATTGTAACAATAGGCTTATCTATTGTACTGCAAGTACAACCACGACTACATCATGGACTTGCCACCAATCACCACATCAGTGGTGTGAGCAATTAATACTGAAATCTATCAAGGAAGCTTTTGAATACAGTTCTACATAAGCTTCAGTTAGAAACAACACTCTTTGTACCACTGACAGGGGTTGTGCTTCATCATTCAGATGGATGGGATGCAAATACAATGCACAAACCACTGAACACAAGGGAACAGAGTTAACAGAGCCTTAAGTTGGAAGTACAGATAAGACAACTCCCACTCCTCTCTTACATAATATTACTGTTGAACTGACACATTCATCTAGAACAGTTTTAAAGATTAAGGTAAGATTCAGCCATTCTCCACAGTTGAACCACATAGCTGCAGCTGTGAAATCCTTACTTGAAAAAGTAATCCCAGCATCACCCTTACATAGACAATATCTGTACTTTCCACAATGCAACACTTCTCATATACATGGCAAACGCATCCTCATCCTGTGGCACAAGAGCTTTCTGTTTAGCTCACTCCCCATCAACTCGTTCTTGCCCCAACTCAATCCGCACATATTTTAGACTGCTTAGGAAATGCTGTATTGCTTGATACAGAGCACAGTACACAGCTTTAAGACCTGAAAGGATGCTGCTTCCCCAACAGCACTGCCCCTGCAGGTATTCATGAGGTGCTGGGAACTGGGACACACAGCAATACTGATGGAAGGAGTTGGCTTTGCTGCATGGGGAAGGCAGCATCAGCATGCCTGATGCAGGGTGGCACTGAGCCTCACAGCAGCACTGAAGCGCTCTTAAGTTCAATCCTCTGTTTCTATTTATATTTCACTTTCACTGGCCATCTGATGTATTCGTAACAGGGATTACACAAAAGAACAAAGTCCTAGCAGAACAGCTATCACATTCTACATCAACTCAATACACAGGGATTTCTGCATAATTGATCATTTTATTGGAATCTGTTAAAAGATGTTTGTTCAAATCACCTGTTCAGCAGGCAGTTCCACTGCTTCTGTTTACGTGCCGTACATACTGAGCAAGTCTCCAAGCAATACATAAATATTGTCTGACCCCATACTTAAGTATCTTTACTACAAAAAGCAGCTTTTCCTCAATAAAAGTTGTATCCATGGGACCAATGTGCACTTCTTCTAGCTATGACTTGTACCAAATCCGTATCAACAATCGTAGGTTAAATACATCAATGCATGTTAACAGAGCTTTAACAGTAAAAAAAGTAAGAAAGTTAAATACTGCAACAGCTGAGATACATACTGCATTCAAATGATAGAACATAGTCTATTGACCTAGTTAATGACACAGTCACCAAAACACAACATACAGAAGCAATGTCAACAGCCAGTATTTGTCTAAGCATTTTAGAGCGCCCCTTTTCCCTTCAAATAAAGAAGGGTTGTGTACATCTTGAATGTGAACTTAGGCATCATTAACCTTACAGCAATATTGGTGCTGATAGGTAAGGTTAGGTAGGGACATACTAAAGCTGCAGGCCACTGAGTACACACAGCATTTGTGAGTTTGAGGAGCCAATGTTTACTATAGCACAAGTTCATTGTTCAGACTGAGTGCACCCTATGTAACAGTAGCATTAATTGGCAAGACATATTTAGTAGAAAACACACTTTAGAAACCTAGCATATTTCAGTTAATTGAGTAAAGTGCTGATATAACTAGCTATGATGAGGGCTAGGGAGGTATTTTAACTAAAACACCTCGGTAAAGTGAAATAAGCTGACTGTTCTCTAGAACCCAGGAATAAAGTTGAATGTCTTCTCAGTCATAAAGGACTAGTATTTCAGCAGGCATTTCAGTTTTTAACCTAAGGGCAGGTTAAAATAAATTTGTATTCAATGCAGCATACCCCAAATAGATGCAATGATGACCAATTAGCTGTCAGTCTCTACTTTTACTGTTACAAGCCCAACAATTTCAGCACACCAAGTATAGCCAATCTTTTAAGTTCAAATTCAACCATTCCAACCCAGAGAGACCCATCCCATTTCAGAGACCGCTCCGTGAAAGCGCTCCAGACTGTAAAAACATGCATACACCAGCTGCCCAGAAACACACAACTAAAAGAAACTGCTAGAAATAGCCACTGAAGATATACATTCATGCCAGTGAGTTTCCCAATTAAAACATTATTTACAAGCCATACTTCAATTTTTTTTGTAATTAGTAGTTTTTAACCCAACTTAGGCATCTGAGCTCAAGCGAAGGACACATGTGACCTTTTGAAATATCCAAAGTGGAAATGAGTGCAAGTTACAAAGCTACAAAGAGGTTAGCAATGATTTCCTGATCTTTTCAGGTGAAAAAATTATTTACTAGATAAGCAATGCCAGGGAGAGGTGGAGTCCATGAAGGACATAACCTTTAGGAAAGTAAACACAACACTTTAGGAAAGCAACCCAACAATAATGACTTCTCAAAAAGTCTGAAAGTTTCTTTATACTGAAAACCAAAGTCCTCCACAAAGTTATCTGGTACCTTGCTCCATGTTGTAATGTGTTATTGCCCTACAAGTTGTGCAGAAACCCACAGCCAAGTATTAATGCACAAGAAATTTAGAAATTACCGTGCATAAGATATGATTAAGCTGTAACAGAACCTCAGGTATTGATTATGGCTTAGACCTGCATTGAAAGTCAACACTTAGACAAATATCCTTACGTGAATGACATTGTCCATATGAAAGTGAGACAATTTTGTTACACTGAAGACCTACTCGGTTCAAGCAACCTTCTGCTTAGAAGAAACAACAGACAATATACTCACAGATAACCAATGCAAGAATTAGCCTTGTAAAAAATTCAGCAATACTTTTTACTTATCTTCTCCTTAAGTCTATATATTGGCAGATATTTTATAAGCAAGCTGTTTCTTGAACAGCCAGCTCTTTGATAGTTAATTCTTTATCCTACTTCCTCCCTCATCCAAATTTGCCAAATTCAAGACATTGTTTTAGCAGCATTCATGAATTCAATAGTGCAAAGTTGTTACAGAAAAACTCTTTTCCCATCCTCTTCAAGTTTTGTATTGGGCCAATAGCACTTCCCATGTCTTTGGAGCTTTGGGGAAAGGCAGGAACAATAGATACGCTGAATCTAACAAACAAACAATTGCTTGACGAAGGCTTTTTTAAATTTTATTTTTGGGTGAATTTTTTTAACTTGCTGCTCATACTGGCCCTTGTTACAACTCCAGTAACTAGTTCGCCACTCTAAATTCACAATTCCTCATTCTGATATGCACCTATAACATGTGAATTGAACTGCACCACAATAATTGTAATGTCATCTCTATACATTCGAGCCAGCTCTTCTGGAAGACTAAGCATCTTGGACAGTCGCTCATGATCCACAGTTCCAAACTCATTGTTACCCACTGCATGACGGATCAGGTGAGTTGCTGCATTCTGATCTTCGAATACTGAAGAGATTCTTGCTCGCCTTTCTGTCAAGAGACCATGCATCTGTCCCAAAGTTACCTTATAGCCACCAACAGCTATCGGCTGTTGGTGGTGAACACCAGTGAGGTACTCTCCCACTATTCTAGCCACATCTTGCCTGTGCATTGTCTCCCACAGCCCATCTGTGGCCAAAACCAGGAACTTATCCTGTGGCCGTAACTTGTGATGTATGACTTCTGGCTCAGCTGTAAGGTATGGGGGAGTGTAATAGTTTGGAGGAATAAACTTTGTATATTCATTGTCATTCAGCTGATCTGGGCCTGATTCTACTACTCTCTTCTGCAGTTCAATACTCCACTTAAACTTCACATCACCAAAAGCTCTGAAAGGCATCAGGAGACCCAAGAGACGATCTTGTTTCACAAGACTTTTCTCTTCAGACTTTGGATGCTCCATTTTCACACGTTCCACTTCATTTTCATTTTGTGCATTGTGGTCATAGGACAAACTAACAGCAGACCAAGATCCATCTTCTTCCTGAACACCAAGCATTGCTCTGCTGTCACCTGTGTTTGCAATGTGCAAGTCGACACCATCCACGTGGGCTACACAGGCAGTCGCGCCAGAAAACGCTACTCGCAGGACTAGGTAGTTGAGAAAAGAATTTGGATCTCCTACTTGAGCTTCCAAAGAAATATCATTATCAAGCCTCTTAAAGGCATTAATTAAAGCTTCTCTCACATCAGTAGTCTCTCCAGTGTTGAGATCAATCAGCTCCTGCCAGTAAGTTCTTAGACTGTTGAAGTAAAGCTTGGAAGCCTCTTTGCTGAAATAATCATTGGGATGCTTGTGCCACTGTAAAATGGGCAACAGAGCTCTGCCACTCTCCACAGCATTTTCTATTTCAAGTAAAGTCTCATGAGGCAACAAAGAGACAGCAATGTAGTAAAACAGTCTTTCACTGACAGCTTGAGCACAAGCACAGCCTGCGTGGCCATCAAACACACCCAGAAGCATCCCTCTTGTCTGCAAACAGGTGGCAGCACTCCTCCGGTCCTCTATCGGAGCATTAGCAGGCAACTGGTTGCTATCGAAGCCAAGCACAGAACTTACATTTTTACCATCAAATTCTGGGACTTTGAAACTGTATTCATTCGCCTTCAGAATGCTGTTGACCTGTGGAGGGGTGAGGTAAAACCTCTGTGGTGTAGAAGCATAATCCCTTGTGTGAATGAAGTGATTAAAGTGCTCCTTTGGCCGGTAAAGTGCCGCAAATTTCTTCTGCGGTGCATACCTGAAGTGACTGTGAGCAAAGTGGGCTGACAAACAACACAGATGTTTATGGTGGCAGTAACACGCAGTACTGCCTATCCTGCCAATCTCACAGTTACGAATCAAAGGAAAGAGGTGAGCTGGTGCTGGCATGGCATCAGTCAACAATGGCAGCCTGGAGCTTCGGACTGGAATTGCTGAAAGACAAGAGAACAACCATGCTTAGTGGGACAGCTAAGAGATTATTTCCCCAGAATTCTGTGTTGAGATGTTTACAGCTCCTAATCAAGTTGCTTATTATATGGAGTTCATAGCTTCAAAGGACTTGACAAAGAAAGGCACTGTGAGGTGCTTGTTTACAGACACTACAATGGGCTGTAACAAAAAAGCTATACCATGCTTCAGCACAGGTATTTTAGCTCTTATACCCACTCAGATAGCAGGCAGGAAGTGAAAGCATCATTCAGACAGTCAATGCAGCTTCAAATAACTTAGCATAATGGTTAGCACGGAGCACTGTACAGAATTGCCACAGGACTCTTACAGATATTTGCTTTCCTGGTGATTTCACAGCTGACAGAGACAGATGTGGCACACAAGGAAGAAAACTCACTCCACAAGGCTGAAGAGAAGGCATCTAACAGGAAGACTGAAGAAACAATTCTGAGATGACATACAATGAAAACGGTTCAGCCAGCAGAAGCAAGAAGTAGGCGAGAGAACTGATATTCTTTATGCAATCAGAAGTCAGTAGCAGGTTTTCTTTCCCCCTCTTTCACATATAAAACTTCAAACTTGTGTGACATATACAAAACAGCCAGAGCAGTTCATACAGCAATTTTCTAGCTTAAGATACAAGTACAAAAGGTAGAAAGGAAATACAGCTTTCCCATCTCAGTACATTTTAAAATTATAAAACTTTAAAAAGCTACTCAATTGAAGGCCTATATGTAAATTGTTCACCTCCATGACTAGGAGAGAGGCTTGCACAACATTCTAAAGCTAGTTCAGCGTTAAGGTAAACCACTAGTATCTGAAAAAATATTCTACTGCTACTTGCCACATCTAAAAGGTTTTCTAATTTTTCACTTCCCTGAAGAGTATGCTAGCATACTCTTTCTTGTCCCCATTTACATACCAAATCACAACATTAGTGAGAGTGCCTCTCAAAAGCCTTATTCACTCTGCCTCATTATCAGGAAGTCTTTTACAATGTAATACTGGAGAGACAATTCCAGAGTGGAAATGGAGCTGAACTGAGCCTTTTGTAAAGTACACACATTTAAGGCAAATTTAATTTTCTCTTTTATAATTAAATTTCACTGCAAAAGCTTTTCCTCAGAAAAGACCATTAGAAGGCGTACTGCATTCACAAGTACTAATCTCTCAGCACTGCTAGACGTCAAATTGTTTTACTGAAGAAATTGATATTGCTGTGTTATGCAAGGTGCTTCAGACGTTAAATGGATTTTTTTAGCCAAAGAGGCATACCAGTATTTCAGATGAGATCAACCCCAATAAAATATGCAACAAGCCCCAATACTCAGTCTAAAGGATCATGCAATACAAGAGAAACTGCACTTTGCATCACCCCATTCCATTATCTCTCCATAGCTTCATCCATGATTTCGATCATCTGGGCCAGCTGAGAAGTGTCTGGAAACATTTGAAGCTTCACCCCATCCTCCTTGTTTCAAGAAAGGGAAGCAAGTCATTCTTCCCTCCAAGCTTGTTTGTTCTTTTTATGTAAACCAGAGTAGAGCCCATTTCTCTGTTACAAGACATGTAAGTGCTGAAAGCAGAGCAGAATTCATGTTGCTGTCACTCCAGTGACTCCCCAGTACTAAGGAGTGACTGTTGTACACTGACAAAAAGTCTCCTGAGTCTCACACTGACAGCTGAAGATTGAAGTTCTCTGTGCAGGAAGAGCTTGGGCTGTAGTCCAGACACCCAGGAGCAGTGAATTGGCTGAAGCCTCCAGATGCACACTGAATTGATGTTAGCCATTTGTTTATCCAGTCCAGGCTTCGCACACACACACAGCATGACAGCAGTAGACTGCAACTCCAAATATAGATTTTAAATTCTATTCACTGCCTTCTAATTATATGGGAGCTATTTTGGTAACAGTTATGTACATTTTTTCATGTAACATTTAAAGGCAACAATTTGGTTAAGGTTCTATGGATGTGCCTGGCTTACAGCAGCCCCTCAGCTTCAGCACTGGTCCCCCATTAGACTTCACCTGGATCAAGCTGTTCTGACTGCTCAGCATTTGTGTTCAGTGCTGACCCACAGTGGTGTCTCAACTGTTCTAACAGTTTTGCTGGTCCATGATGAAGCAAAAATACAAAGGTATTGCTGCTGTAACAGTTCTGCAGTGCCACCAGATTATATTCTTATGGTTTTTAATCATTAGTTTATCAAATGTTACATGAAATCCAAGAGGAAGTAGTAAGAAGTTGGCCTCACATTTTCCACGGCTCATATCACTTACAGTAGATCTATGCCAGCTTAAAGACATCAGTCTGTTTCACATACCAGCTTCAATAATTCCACGTTGATTATGTAAGTGCCTAATTCCAAGTGTCCAAACCTGAACTGAAATGAGTCTCCCCCGATTACCCCAACAACTGCCCCAAATATAACCAGACACTCCAGATGCCCTTTAAATAATTAAGATCCAAAGATCATCATGGTTGATCAAAAGATAGCAAAGAAAAATAAGTAGAAAAATTACAGTTCAATCAAGATTCATCAAGATATTAGAATCAAGCCAGTGTAAATACCTCTCCAAGCCCAAAGCAGGGTACAAGTGCTATTCTTCCAAACTGTAGATATGATATGACCAATAATGAGTCAGATGGTCAACTTACGGATTTTGTAGTACCACAATAAAAAACCACAAAACTATTCCACCTATTTTTAATAAAGGCTCGTTATGGCCATACTATTAGGCCTGATTGACAAGGGACAGGCTCCTCCAAAACACACTGCCAAAGACATCCATGGCCTAAGGTAAAAAAACTTACACGGGTGCCTTTCCTACACCTGACAGACCTGAATGAGCTAGCTGGAGAGGACGGGGAGGAAGAATAAGAAGCATTCAACACGAACAGCACCGTTAATCCTTCCCTCCGGCCTCAGCCCTCAGACACAGCCCAGCCTAGCAGCCCCTTCCCCAGGTCCCATCCGACCCCCGAGCCCGTCAGTCCACGAAGGGAAATACATACCGATCCGCCTGGGCCCAGGACATACACACATTCTCCTGTCACAACATGAAGCCGCCAACATCCACAAAGCAGAAGCCCGGGGGGCGGGGGGAGAAGCAAGGCAGAGAGTTTGTTAGAGAAGACGTAGAGCTCCGGCACGGAGGTGGGACGGCAGACAGGAGGAGACACGCACACACAGCCCTTTTGCGGGCGCGCGGCGCCGCTGCTGCCGCTCGCCCAGCGATGGGACCGAGCCAGCTCCGCAGGGACCGCCCGAGCCCGCCGCCCGCCCGGGCACCGAGCCCTGCCGGCCCCGCTCTCCCGTCCGGCAAGGCGAGGGGCAGGGCCCGCTTTCTCTGCGCGCCGCCGCGGAGGACACCGCTGCCCGCTCAGGCGCTGCGCGGCCCCGACATGGCCGCCCCTCCCCAGCCGCCCGCTCGCCTCCGGCACGACCACCTCCTCCTCCCGTCCCGGGCACAGACCTGGGCCTTTCCCGGGCGGCTCAGGGAGACAGGCGGAAGGACCGTGCGGCCAGGAGGGGAAACGGGTGGATGGCCGGGGCCGCGCCGCCCCGAACGCAGCGGCCACTCCCAAACCCCCCGAGAGCCACCGCCTCACGCCCGCGGCCGCCGCGCCTTTATAAAGGGCCCTGCGGCGCGCGGCGCGCCGCCCATTGGCTGCTGAGGAGGGCAAGGCGGGCACGTGACGCAGAGCTGAGGGAGGAGGGGGCGCTGCGTGCGCGCGCACCGCGCAGGGGCGGGAAGGCGGGAACGCGGCGGCGGCGCGGGCTGTGGGTGCGCCCTGCCCCCAAAGGTGCCCGTGAGGGCAGGGGGGGCTGCCGGGGAGAGCGGGTGGGAAATGACACAGCTTCTGACTTAAGGAGAACGAATATGGGAAAATAGTCAAATTGTGTAGGGTGTATTGGCATTTACTCTGAATTCATTTTAAAGAGCGGTACTTTTGGGGCTTCCCCCCCCACCCCCCCCTTGAAATGTTCGAGTTGACTTGCGGTCACAAAGCATCTCAACTCTGCAAGACACCGCTGAAGCTTGTACTGGAATGTGTCGGGGGAGGGGGGGTTATGGGTTTTTTTTTGTTTGTTTGTTTGTTTTATTAACTTGCCCCATGGTGTCTAGTCTTTTCCAGAATCTCTCCAGGCAGACCAGGCTGCTGTGGAGTGCCAAAGACCAGGGACCTCTCTGCTCTGACATCCCCACATGGCTGCTGTCACTGCCAGCAAGGAATGGTTTGAAGGCAGTGGCCACGAAGAAGGAGCAGCCCTTCCCTTGACGGGCAAGGCTTGTCGTTTCTGCCGGTGCGGCAGCAGCAGTAGCCTCCCTTCTCTCCTTTCTTTTCCCTCTCCTAGTTCCTGTCTTGTCCCTGTTCCACATCTCTAGGGCAACACTCAATTTTGCATGTGATTCTGAAGTACTCTGATCCAGACTTACTCTTCATGTACCTTTCTGAATATGGAAAGTATATAAATTTGACAATATTTTGATTAACTTGATCATCTCTCTGTTTACAGATGCCTGTGCTCTCATGCCTTACTATTTTTTCGGGTGTCTGGGATGCTCATTTTGCTATGTGTTGTGGCAGCAGATGTTACCAAGCCTTGGAGTGTTGCAATTAGCATTCCCTCAGCAGCTGTAAGAAAACAAGAGATTTTTTACTAATGTCTTTACTCAGTTGGTAGGATGTGAACAGCTGTGTACCAAAACCAAAAAAAGAAACAAAGGAAAATCTGCACTTAGTGCCCAGAAGACTCAAGAGCTCTACTTGAAATGTAAGAGTGTGGAAAATACTGCCCTGTAACCCTCTATGTGAGAATCAGCTAGAAAGATAAAATGATGCCATCCTTAGAAATGCAAGTCTTTCATGGTAGTAGTTGAAAACACAGAGTATTAAAATTTTCATTTATTTGCTCTGGGTGGAATTTGAGACATTTATTTGTTTATCCAGAATGGTATGCCATCATCTTCTCTTTGAGGCTTATTTTAGAAGTGAAAAAAAAAAAAAAAAGGCATCTGACAGACACCATTATACATTAAAAACTTCATTAAACAGCATGGAAAACAAACTATTTGCATTCCTTTTTAATGGCAGCATATGGTTAAAAATAGATTGCCAGCCTGTGCTGAAACAACAACCATTTACATAATTTTCTACTTGCAGCAAGAGTGACTGTAAGGCCCCCAAGTTTAGAAATTTTCTTACAGACTATGTAAAGGTGCACTATAAAGCCACTTATCTTGTCAGAAGGCAGAAGACTGTGAGAAGACAGACCTCTGCCCTGGGTGAATTTGAGTTCTACGAGTAGATACACAGAAATGGATTGGGATGAAGTCACCACCAATCACCTCGTATTCCTCCAAGTGAGGAGTTTGTAGAGTGGCTTCATGTATGACTTTCACAGAGAATGTTGCTCTCTGGAGTTGCCTACCTAGAAAAAAAATTCCACCAAATAGCATTTAGCACTTTTGGTCTTCAGAACATCTTGTGCCCATTAGTTCAATTCTCTGTAATTTGCTGTGAAATTGAAAGGTTAGTAGTACAGCTCCCTGTTTATTGATTTAATTATCCCTTTCTTCCTGATTTAAGGCCAGAAGAGCTACTTTTAGAGCTGGTCTTGGAAGTTGTAGCTCCCTGTCTCACAGTACCCTGCTGTTATATCTGAACATTAGACAAAATTTGAATTTTAAAATATTAAATGCGAAAATATTCTGGCCTTAGCAGCCACATATAAATCCCACAAATTAAAGATAAAATGCTCAAATTTGGCTGACATTTTGCTCCTCAAGCTTATGCGAGTTTACTGGTGCGCAGCCAACAAAGTTGGATGTTGCAATTTAACTGGAAAGTTAGATTTTTTTCTTCTCCTCATCTTGCTGCTGCCAAGACCTTTTTGTTCACTTTGAGCAACAGTCCATTTTTGGTGATTCTAAAGAACAAAAAATATTCTAATGAATAAAAACACGTTGTTCCACATCTAACATTTTACACCAGAGACTGATGAAAAAAAATTACTTGTAACAACTTCAAGGTATGCAAAGTCTCCCTGTTTCCCTGGATGAAAGGATTATCAAGAGCTCTTGTCTTACTGTGCCTGTTGCCAGCCGTGGCTAATTCTGCACTGCAGAACCAACAGGCAGCTGTGCATTATGAGTGCAGCTAAAGTGCTGCAGTACTTACTCTAACACACATTTCCAAAAAAATACATTTCCAGAGAAACACATTTCCAGAGAAACTCTGTTACTGATCATCAAAATCCATTTCCATTTGAAATCAAGTGTTTCGCAATAACCTTCTAGTTTAAATAGGTTCCTGTGCCTGATGTATAAATATTTTATTGATTAATTTTTATTGACTCATTTTTACTGAAAGCTAGTTCAGGAGCACAGGATAATATTTCACTTTTTTAAAATATCCCTTAACTCCTTAACATTCTTCTGATATCCTTGCACACAATGTTACAAGGACGCAGTGCTGCTCCTGTGTTTGTTGAAAAGAGCAGTTGCTCATAAAACCTGTCTTAAAACTGAGTGCATGGATCAAACGCTGCCACTTGGCAGGCTGCCATACCAACCTGGAGCAGGAAAAAAGGGCAGAAGAGTCCTACAAGTTTAGAGAGCAGAAAGAAAAGCCTAACAAGGGAGAAAATAAGGGAGACAAACAAGGTAGGTATGGAATAAACAGGAAGGATTGGACAGGATTAAACTGTGCTCTTACCTTTCTTGAGAGCATTACAGAAGCAATGACAGCAATCTAGGCATGCTGTTCTGCAGAGCAGCAATTCATTTTTAGCAGAAATCAGGAGCATTATGTGGCAAAAATAAATGTGTCAGTAGAGCTCAGAGCAGATGGAGTACCTGCAAACAGCGCTGGCCTGTGCTCTTCAGTCTGTTTCAAAGGGACAGTTTGGTTGTACACTCAAGTGTTCTGTTGCCCTCTCAGGGAGTGTGGGTGGTACATCTGTCCTGCCTCAGCACAGCTGGGTTCCTGAGTACAGTGAGCATTTCTGAAGTTTTACAATGAGCCCTGCAAAAGGTGATTTTTAAAGAACATCTAAGAGTTTCAACTTTAGGGTCAGCCAGCAGCACTGAGCCACGAATTATCTCTCCCCTGCCCTTTCTAAAGGTAAGTCCAATGGCGAATCTCAGACAATTGCCTTCAGTGGGTATTTTGCTGTCACTGTGGGATTCATGGATAGTTTAATTTATTTTGTCTCCCCTGGAGGCCCTTTGTATCTTCACTCTTAATTCCTTTCTGAAATGAAGCAATGGGTCTGACTCATTCAACAGTTCAGATCCAGCTTCCTAGACTCAGAGAGTAACTGAGGTCAGACAGGACCTGCTGAAAGCAGGGCCACCTTCAAAGCTAGATCAGGTTGTTCAGGGATTTGGTCAGTCCTGTTTTGGACATCTTTGAGGATTGTGGTTCTTCAGTCTGCCTGCGCCCCAGTTTCAGTACATCACCCCTTTAATTTTGAAGATTTTTAATTTTTAGTTAATCAGAATATTCCACGTTAAGCTTGTATCTGTTGCTTCTTGCCCCTCAGGACTTTGTACCATCCTATATGTTGATTCCTATCTTGTTAGCAGAGAATTAAATGCATTTTTAAAATTTGATAGTAGTTGTGCACTAGTTTGCACTCTTCACCTGGGCTGGTTTTTCAGGGTCTGGTGTCCAGTTTGGGGAATACAGCTTTCTGACAGCTTGATGAAGTAAAAAAATTCTGTAGAGAAATATTTTTTTTGGCCAGCTTCAAGAATGCTACTTAGGACATTATCAATGTCTGGCTATGAGGAAATAGTTTCAGGATATCAAGAAGTTGGATCTAGCAATGACCTCGGTTCTGAAGGGACTGATCTCTTTTCCAGCTGTAGTTCATCATGTGCATTTTTCATATTTCTTTGTTACAATCATTTTAAAAAGTAACTACATTTGCAGTTATAATGGCTGCCATGCAAAAGATTCAATAGACTTAAGGGGAAATAGTGGAGATTAAAATTGGGAAGAGAATCTGCCCGCATTTTTCCATACAGAGAATAGTTTACACTTTTCAACAGATAAAATATTGTTTACCTAATGCTGCTGGAACAACGATATCCTGGGTTCATTTTATCAGATATGATACCCTGAAATAAAAGATTGCTCAGTCGCTGGTAATTGAATACAGCCTTTTGTCTTTACTTGAGGTCACTGGAGTCAAGAGATGGAAGCCAGTGGATGGTCTGTAGAAACAGCTGGCTTGAGCTGAGACGTCTTTATGAATATGTGAATGTGAAAGACAAATCATTTCTCCAGCAATGATGAAGAGCAACCAGTGCCAGCTACTAGAAGTACCAGTGTTGTCTTAGCATGAGGGGTACTTTTAAATGAAAAGTAGTTATGGAAGATTAAATTAGAAATCTCAGTTTAGAACCAAGTGTAGGCTCTGAACCAATCTCTTACGTGTCTTGAGGCCCAGGGTTAGATTGGGTCACATTTCCACTTGTAACAAGGAAGTTTAGAAAGAATACCAAAGTGACTTCCTTCTCATCCTTCTTTGCCTTTCTCAGTTTAGCCTTACATAAATGCTAGAAAAATAAGACCCTGTACCCTTTGGGGTTTCTATTTGACACACACACACAAAAAAAAAANNAAAAAAAAAAAAAAAGGCATTTGTTAGTGAGGTTACTGGTTTCCTGGGTTGATAAATAGACTTATTATCTCAAGTGACTCCATCTACATAAATATTTGCCATTTGCTTTATACTATGTTTTGTTTATATTTTTAAACGACAAATCAAACATGTATTTGTTCTAACCTCTTCCCTTCCCTGACTAGATCCAGTATTCTGCTTTTCCAGGCAGCTGTCCTAAGCAGAAGGTTACAGAGTCTCATTTGCTGCCTCTGAGCCAAGGAGTGGTGGATTCCTGTGTGAGTGACCAGTCTTCACTGCATGGTAGGGCATTGCCCTCGCCTCAGCTGACCTGCAGCCATACAGTAACAGGACTCAGCTGGAAAAAGAGGCACCGTGGAATGAAGGTGACAATTACACCAGCCGTTTACAGTTGAAAGCTTTAGCTGTTAGGCTGTTACATGGTAAGATAGGAACAAGCAGAAGGAGCAACACTGTGTCTTACAAGTGGATCTGGAGTTTTGTTTATGGTATTCAGGAACTGGAGGCACCCAACTCCCTCTGAGAGATCCTGGCCATCTCAGCAGAGCAAAGCTGTGCTTCTGTGCCAGGCTTTTAATCAGAAGAGAAGACCTGACTGTGATAATTTCCAGCAGGCCTGCTTTAGGGGTGCCTTCCTTCTCCTGGGGAATTTTTATAAGGTCATTTAGAGATTCCCATTCTAATTTTGCCCTGCATTGGCACTGGGGTGCTTTCTTTAAATCTGGATTCCAGCCCAGAGCTGGATTTGGCTTGCAAGTCTGAATAACCTGCATAATCAGTTGCACAGCTCAATGATGTCCCTGTGGCAGAGGCCAGGGAGGTGGTGCAAGATCACATATTCCCCCACAGATGGGCTGTGCCTCAGAGAAACCTCCATAAAGATCTAGGAGCACTGGGAGGACGTTCAGTAAGCACAAGATGACTGCTACCCTGCTGCTTCTCAGGAGCTCAGGACATGTTTCCTGCAAAACTTTTGGGCTTGCAAGTTAGCAGTTCTGGCACCTTATTCCTTCCCCATGATCATTTTACTCAATGTGTTTCAAATGCCTTGGAGCAAGTCCAGATTGCAAACTAAGTGTATTAGAATAGTATTTTAAGAAGAAGTATTATTTATTCCATTAGTATTGACTTTATACACTGGGGCTAAACACCAGCCACATCAGGCTGTTTCTTTGAAACTTCTTTGAACTTTGGATGCATCTCTGCAGCCTTGTGTAACTACAGAGGTTTGTTCAATTTGTCTGGATGTTATATAACCTCTTTTATTTCCCTCTTGCTTGTGATCATGTTATGTAGGCTGCCTTCTTAAATTTCAGGAACCCTAAGGCAGCCTGAGTCATGTGTATGAGGCTCTTTTTTGCACTGTTGTGTAAGGTAGTGAATTGCAAAGGTCATGGGAATGAGTTATTTAAAAACTGAAACATCTATTCCAGCTCAGAATAGATGAGCTCAGAAAAGCATTTGCGTTTTAAATTACAGTTTGGGTTATCAAGGACTGATTCACCTAACTCACTATTTCAGTTTCCTTCAGCAAACTGATGTAGCACACAATGTTTTTGTTTCTTTTCAATGTGTCACTGGTATAATCCTGCATTGCCATGAGATAATGAATAAAATATTTACTTTCAATTTTAGAAAACAAATGCATTCACAGATATTGTCATCACAGGCCCAGTCTTCACGCTGATTCATTTTTGATGCTCACAGCAACTAGCCTCCGACTTGGAGTCTCACTGGTTTTGCTTTCAAACCAACACACCCTTTCCGTTTGATCCCAATGGAAGATGTAAGATTCATGGTCAAAGTGCACAGAGGGCTTTGATCTACCCAGTGAACAACTGCATTGTGATGTGTCACTGTGTCCTTATGTAAACTGGCTCAGTCATAGCGATGCCATGCATGTTAAAGGTACAAGAACAGATAACCCTGGAGTTCCTAGGGCAGATCACTATGTTTCTGTTCACTCTGTCTACTGTCTGCTTGAAGTCACCCAACAATACCCTCAGTTATAGAAAGACCTTTCTTGCTTCCTATTTCATGTCCCCTCTGAGGCCCTTCAAGTCACCACCCATAAAAAAGTGTATCCAGCCATACTTTAAAGTGAAAGTGCTCTGAACTCTCCCAGAAGCACTTTCAAACTTGGATCATTTCACAGAGCAGTTCAGGGCATGACTCCATCAACTGCTCAGCACAAAGAGCAGGGCAGGCAGCAGTTTCTGGCAGCAAGGAAGGGCATTGCAGTGGGCCAGGGGAGCAGGAGGGAGTACAAAACCACACCCTGGGAGTGATTTTTGTTCTTTCCATCAGCCTGTGGAGCTATCCCACCATCATTTTGGCCATTTGCAAAATTCATGTGTGCAATTCTAATTTACTTCCCTTTTCATGCAGCAAAATGTAATCAACTTGTGATCACATCAACTCTTGTTGAAAATAGTAAGAAAAAACTATGTGATGAGAAAAAAAATACATTAACTTGGTTTGGCATAAGGAAGCAGTTAAATTACTCTGATTGCTGAAACCCAAACAAGTACAATCCACCTCCCCAAATATTGCACCAGCATCACAAAATTAAGTAATAGCATGTCCCCATATAGGCTTGCAATGCAGTGTACTGGTAAATTATACAGGCAGAAAGTGGTTAAGCCAGAAATTGTGGAGTCATACATGTGCATGTAGGAGAGGGGGAAAAAACTGTTAAAAACAAAGGCTAGAAATGCAAAGGGCACAGAAAACTAAGTTCAGGGACATGACACTGAAAGGAAGGAGAACACTGGGGTAAAGGACTTCCTGGAAAGGGCTTCAATGTAAACACAGGTGGGCTCTTGCTGTTTGCCTGCTTGTTGCTGTGCTCAGAAAAACAAGAACGTTTTAAATACAGGAATTGTACATGTGAGTCTATTGCATTATACCCAGCGTCATGACTCAAGGTGATTGCTAGGATTAAACAGGAACAGCTAAATAAAGAGCTGGAATAAGGGAGGACAGCATCCATGGAGCATAAGGGTTTAAAGATGTTAGCAAAAATTTTTAAAAAATCACAATTATTTTCCTGTATTCAAGTCATTCTAGTTTGTCTTTGCATGTATCAGTGGGTAAAAGATATGAGTCACAGGGTGGGGGTTGTAATAATGTTGTTGCATGTTAATAATGGACACCTTGCCCTGAGTCAAAAAGCAGTGCCTTAGGAAATGTGCCAGGAAACACTTCTTGAATCTGCCATCATATGAAGACTGGCAACAAGCTCACTTTCCCCAGAAAAGAGCTGTAAAACCAAGCAAGAGAAATCTGCAAACAGAAAGTTCATTCACTTCTCTAACGCTGCTCTTATCCTCTTGGACTATCTTGGGTCGAGCAGCTGGAAGACAGCATGTTCTGTAGGCAGACAGCTCCTGGCAGGCAGTCAGTACAGCTGCGAACACCACGCTCTGTGCCAAACATGAGTCTGTAATTTCTCTCCGATGGTCAGCTTTTTGAGGATAGCATTTAGTCATTTCCTCGGAAGACAAAGAGTGCCCATCAGAGCTAATGATACTTTACTTGCTCATTCGTTGCCATGTGGGAGGTGGCTATAAAGCACACTTGGAAAACGAGCACATCAGATTCAAAATTACAGCAACGGTGTTGATGCAGGAATTTGCTGCCAGGCAGTTCTCAGATTCCCTGCACCCTTTGTTAGACAAGGAGGCATTTTCTTCTGACTTACTTTTCTCAGCCATCTGAATAGGAGAGCAAATGTGCCTCAGGAGAAATAAGAAGTGTGTTAGTTTTCATTAACTTCTAATTTGAAGTCTGCATAACTGAATGAAATCACTGTAGTAATCTGGAAAGGGTATCTGAAAGCCCCGTAGAATCAGAGATAATTCCTCTCTTCTCTCTGAAAAGTACATATTTAAAAGGTGCTTTGTTCAGAGGCACAGTATCCCTGCCAGTACTTGCAAAGAACTCAAACAGTGGGAGCAACTCTAGAAAGTCATTTCAGGCTGCTGCAGCATTCCCAGGGCTGTAGTAAAGGTCAGAGTGTGTGTGTGTCCTTCAGTCATGAGGAGTTTTGATTAGCAAAACTGCGTTGTTGACAACTCTGAACTGTTTCCAGACAGTAAAATATCAGGGCTCCCATGTGCTCAAGAAGTGCACTCCCCGTGCCCAGCTTGTGCTCAAAGGCATGGGACTGGCTGCACAATGTTCCGCCTGTAACACATACTGCAACAAGGCTCACACCCAAACATTCCAATCATGTCAGTAAAGAAAAGTTTAAAAATGTTGTTTTGCTGCCAGATCTTTCTTAAAAACAATGAAAAATAAAAAAAGAAAAGAAGTTTCAAAGAAAACTTAAGATACTATAGCATAACTGAGTCTCTTCCCACACTGTACCATTTTCCACAGTCATTCCT
This sequence comes from Bombycilla garrulus, assembly GCA_013400315.1. Lineage (NCBI taxonomy): Eukaryota > Metazoa > Chordata > Aves > Passeriformes > Bombycillidae > Bombycilla > Bombycilla garrulus. The sequence continues at coordinate 465,671 of VXBU01006602.1, read as the reverse complement.
TAAGGCCACCTTCACAGCACTCACCATCATGTGCAGACCATCATGTTTTCATGATTTTTATCTTGCCTGCAGCAATCATAATTCTGCCAAGTGCCTTGCTACCTTTACCTTTTGTTTTATCGCTGTGGCCAAGCCTGTTTGGTCTTGCTACCAAGGCCAAATCACCAGATGTAGTGTGATATTGGGAAGCCAGATGTCCCTGACGACGCTGGGATTCAGTGATGAGTCCTGTCAGAAACGTGCCCATCCCTGTGAACTAGAAATCCCTTCTTTGTTGCATCCAAGCACCACTAACCAGACTTGTGTGACTATGGATTAGCATTTGTCAAACACATATATGGTGCAATTGCTCTACATGATGCATTGGTATAGTGAACATTGTAATAAATACAGCATCCAGAGCACTCTCTGGCTTCTCTTGGACATCAATAAATAGCAAGCAAAAACTTGTTCACTGGCTGTCTCCAACCAAACACCTCTGTTAAGAAAGGTTTGAAAATTATTGTTTTTCATCCTTTTGCTTTATCTTCTGTCAGTTACTTTCTGTACCAGAAGAGTAGAGAAAAATGCTGTATGAAGCAGAAATGAACAACAGGCTTGTACTGTATATCAGGGAGCAGCTGGTGAGTGAAGCACTCCCTGACATCCCAGAACATCAGGGGAGCTGGATGCAGAGAGGAAATGTGCTGTACTGATCCATTTCTTCTGTTCTGTTTTGTTTTCTGTTAATACCACACTCCTCCTTTATTTGAGCTTATGTGTGGGGAGCAGTGGGAACTGTGACAGTGCAGCAAGCTGAGGCTGCTGACGCCAATGAAGGTGGGAGGGGAAAACACATGTATAAGTGAGAGAAGAATTTGGCCCAGTGTCCCCTTTTGACTTCATACAACCCAGGAAAAGTAAAATACTGTTGCTGACAGTGCCACCCTTTTATAGTAATTGCACAGTAACAGGACATTGTAATAGAATTTATGTTGATACTTTATTTCGTAATTTTTTTTTTTTTTGCCTATCCTCTTGAAGTGTATCTCCCTTAATGCCTGGCTATTCTGAAAAGCCAAGTCCCTGTAGTCAACATGAACAGGCAATGCAGGGTTAATGTCAAATGATTTTTGCAAATACAAATTTCTTTAAAAGTTTTATTTTTGTAAAAGTTCATATCTTTGAAACGTTTGTAAGCTGGTAAGGTAGTGATTTATTCAAGCTTGCTAAGTGCACTATTTTTTCTATAGTCTCAGTTACATACTGAATGTAGATTGCCATAGTTACAGCTGAGTTCAGAAACTGGCTCTATTCTATTGTAATTCTGGTTTCTTACCTTGCTTCTCTTGCTCTGGTACAGTGAGAGACACATTTCCATCTCTGTAATTAACTGTGGTGTGAAAGATCTTCCACATTCATTTAAAAATGCTTGAGAAAATGTGAGATGAGGGACATTTTCCACTGTCTTGTTTTCCCCAAAACCAGTGAATGACATGGTACTTCCTGCACCGTCTGCATACCTTCTGTGCATATCTTCAGCCTAGTCCTTGAAATTCAGTTTGGCATTTTAATTAATTGCAAAAATATACACCACCAAGTAAACAGGTGCACTGACGGCTTCCTTTTAAATAGGATATATTGCATGTAAAGACCTGCATTATGTTGGCATTTATTTTGACAAAAACCAGAGGTCCCAATGTGACTGCAGCTGGCAGATCTTAACACCGATTTCTGCGTGGTTTGGGTAGGTCTTGGGATGGTGGCTGGTAAGCAGGAATCGTCCAAGACTCCATGTAATATCCTCTGAAAAGCAAATGCCTTCTCCCCTGGCTGAGCAACAAGGTATGTCTTACTGTCAGAACAACTTGTCTCCATGAGCTGCTTTCCAACACATCCAAAATGACACAAGAATAATTGGCAATGGTTCGGGCATTTAGTCAGGCTCCGGAGTCATTACAAAGCAGACGGGGAGCGAGCGGGTCGTACCGCCCTGCAAGCGAGGACTCGGCACGTCCGGGTCTGCCCAGCGCTTACTGGAGACAGCGACTGGGAGAGGCAGGGCTGGGGCCAGGGGAGCCACTGACCTGGGGACAGGCAAAGGGGAGCAAGGAAAGCAGGTCTGCCTGTCCTTTTGGCTCTTTTCTATCATCCAGCTCTGCCTTTTGAGCTTAAAAGTACGTGTTACCATAGGATTTGTTAAACAATCAGCAGCTCTTCTTAATACAGTAGTGAGAATAAATATGCTTTATTCTCCTGAGATGGTGGGTGGGAGGGAACACTCACAGCACAAGATGGGGTAGGGCCAACCTTTGTCCTGTGAATATTTTCCTGTAAATTTTTTCCCCAGATAGATTATGCTTGTATGTGCCTTACAATAGGGATCCTCAGGTCATTTGGGACAAACCACCATGAACTGATATGAACAGAGCTTTGTTTTAAATATTTGATACAATACTGGTAGAATTTTAAGGCAAACCAGGGTTCACCATGTTTTAGTATTGTAATCGAGTTCTCCGAGGTTACATGGCCAGCTCATCTGCATACTGGACATAATGATATATGCATTTCATACCCATGGTGAAATAAATCTTCAGTTTGCTTGCTGCCTGTGATTGTGATGCCATATGCTTGGCTGAGCATTGCTCCTGATGGATCACTGTGCAAGGCTGCCTTACACTGGGGACTGAGTTCCTTCGTGAATCACTGCAGTAGAATGCACGGTGGAAAAAGCTCATTTCCACAGTTACTCAGAGGTAAAATATTTCTGGATCCATGCCTGGTTTGTGCTAGGAATATTAAGGATGTTTTTGTTTTTCTGATAAAGTTCCACTGAGAGAGCAAGTGATCATTGCTCCAGTTAGCACTGAATTCTCTCAAACTGTAGCTGAGTTTCCCTTTCCAAATCAGTTATGTGGCTGTGTCTGAAACAAACCTTGAAACGGTATGGTTGGCTTCTGTGTTGAACACACAGGACTGCATTTTCTCTTTCATCTTTGCTTTATCTTTAGTTCCCAATGGCAAACTGGCATTGAGCCCTCATCTGAAGCATGGACTGTAGCAAATCTATAATTTTTCAAGCTTTGATGCAGTAATTAGAAGACGAAAATTCATGTGATTTTTTTTTAAAGCTCTGTTAAAATTATCCAAGTTCTTCAAAACTGAGAATTATGAGTAGAATTAAAGCTATGTTTTTAATCAAAAGCAAAGCAGTGGAAGGAGTGCCCAGATTTTCCTGCGGTGAAAATCTGATGAGGCCTAGAGTGAAGTGCTGCTGGAGATGGAGGTCAGTCAGTGAAGGCACATTCTGTGCACAGGTGTCTGTGCAAGGTGTGGATCAGCTCTCATGACAACTGGATATGAGTGACTGAGTGCAGAACTTGCTCTGCCAGCAGCAAACACAGCAAAAGCAGACAACCAAAGAGAAAGTGATGAAGGACTGAGAAGTCTTTTGTCTCTGAGTTCAGTAAACCTTTGCCATCAGGATGGGAAAAGGACAGGCCAGTCCCCAAATCAAAGTGTCTGTCTCTCTGTTTTTTGAATCCTAACCTCTTCTTAACATTTTATTTTTTGCATCTATTCTGTTTCTGAGGGGTGACCACCTGGTTCCAGAGGGCAGCATTGTCATCTGAGCTGCCTGTGGTTCTGATGGTTTTTTGACCAAAAAAAGCATCGTGCATCATGCTGACCATGGTGATGATTTCTGCTTGTTTCTGCTGAGGATACAATACTACAACCTTGAGGCAGGTGCTTTTAATGCACAAGGTGATCTGGCAATCAAGTAAGAAAAATAGGGTGATGCAGGAGGCTATGATTGATTTGACATCAGAATTCATCTCATAATCCTTGCTGTAGGCACAAGCCTCGATGGTGACAATGGGAAACCTTTTCTCTCCCCATCATCTTTCATCATGTTTTCTTCTCTTGTTCCCTGTATCACTCACTGCTTTTACTTCCCTCAAGCAAAATAAATGGGATGTATTTAGTGCCTTTCCTCCAAACCTTGCAGAACTATGGGACACCTTCTCTGCTCTCAGCTTGGGTCTGACACCCTGTGCAGCTGGTGCCTCTTTATGGCCACCAGCACCATGTGAGGCTGAGCCAGAGCTCTGGAGGAATGTTTGGATATCTGATATGATTGTTAATGAGGAGTTCAAGCTGGTCCTTATAACTAAGCAGATGGTTAGCCACAGGTAATAATCCAGAAACAGCAGTGGAAGCACTTCAAGTTGTGAGGGAGGTTATAAGTGTGTGCCTTGTGCCTTTGGGGTCTGGGAAGTTTGTCTGTCAGAGCTGGGCACCTGCACATTTACGAAATGCCCTGAATATCACCTTTAGTGGGAGCCCTGGGGACCAGTTTTCTCTGAGCCAAAGGTTGGAAAGGCATCCAAACAGCTCTGCATGGGTAAGACAATGAGGGCTGTGGACTTGTCACCTTGCATGAAAAACCCTTGGACTGCACAGAGTAACCTTTACTCCCTCTAGCAGCAATAAATGATCCCCAAGTCAGACATCCAGTCTCACCCTGGGTGCTGGAAGAAAACATTTGTCCCGCAGAAGAGACTATCATTGCCAGAGCAGTGAGTCCCTTATTTGCCCTATCTCTGGATCTCATACAGGCAATTTCACTCTGGCACACATAAAGGGAGCAACACCTGTTATTAAAACACCTTGGAAATCATTGGCAAATAGCACTTATAAACATCAAACACAGGAGAGATAAGCACTTGGATAAAACAACAAATTGTGTGCCCTCAATACCATGAAGGCAGCATTGAGGGAAATGTATTTTCCCATAAGAAATATGCAGGAAAACATGCAGATACTGCAAGAAGTGAGAGGAAAGGATGGAGAGTTAGAAAGCACAAGCATTCTCCTTTCTCAAGAGTGGGAGGACAGGTGGTGGGTTTGTTTCTCACAGACAACAAAGGAGGTGTTCAGTTTCAAAGTGAAGTTTTGATAGTATGAAACCTGAATGGAGATCCTGGGGTTTTAATTAGTTTAGGGATTGGTGTTCATATAAAATTCCTTTAGTCCAATAATTTCATTCTATGCTATCCAAGTCTTCTTCAATGTGTCCAGGTTCCTTGTTCCCTGGGCACTGGAACCTTTATGTCCTTGGTGTGATAGGATATCCTCCAGGATGCCAGGCTCTGTCCTGTTCTACAGAGACCTATAAGCCCTATTCATGCTAGACCTTTCCAGGCTTCTCATTCCTGGAAAAAAATAGTCTGAAATATTAGCAGCCCTGTGGAGCTGTGAATGTGTGAGTCCTTGGCAACTGTGCAGCTCAAGAAACCAGGAAGGAATGAGGCAGGTCCCGAGAAGAATCTGTTTGTTTTTTTTTTTTTCAGAAGTTCATTAGAAACTGCTTTGCTGGTTCAAAGCCTGCTGAATTTGATGAACTGCATTTTCTGATAAAAACCCATTGTTTTAATGAAAATTCCTGCCAGCTGTAGGACATCCATTATTGCCTGGTGGAGCTGCAGTGATTTGTAGGAGCCAGGCCAGCAAGCTCTGAGCCACCATATGCAGGGAGCATAGCCCCGCTCTTTGTGTGCCTGGCCAGGGTGCCAGAGCTGCCTTCACACCAGGCCAGCAGCAGAGAGGAGCAGCGTCACAGGCAGCCAGGGCCCTTCACATCCCCTGCAGGGCCTGGCCCTCCCCTCCACTTGCTGTTGGGGCTACCAAAGCTCTGTCTCCAGAGCAGTTTCTAATTTGTTTATTGATCCTGACAAAAGCCCATTTTTACTTCTGTCAGCAGAGGTGATGTGGCTGTAAGTGAACAGGTTGCTCTGCCTCCCTCATTATCAGCAAAATTGCCAGCTAAGCACTAACTTCTGGACCCTCTGTGGCTGATACATGGAGCAGAGCAGCAAAACAAGTGGACTATTTACATTTCACTGTGCTGGGGGTGAGAAAAAATGTGGTTTTAACCCCTGAATTGACTGAGTTCATGACCAGGGAATGTATGTGTATGCAGGTGGCTATATGGCCCCATGGTTTCATGGAAGTGTATTTGTGATCATAATTGATCGAATATAACTGCGGCTTTGGTAAGGTCTAGATATTTTGCCTGAATTCATATACTTTCTGAATAAAACTCAGAAGATATAGATGGGGATGACCACAAGCTGATAACCCTGAAGTGATTTGCATGTTGTTCCATGTAACAGTATACATAACATATACGTAAAAGAACGTTAGCTCAGATTATTGTAGGCACGACATTACAAAATGGCCATTAACTTGAGATAATTACAGGAACATTGGCTTTAGTGAAGATTATACCTTCACATTTATGTCTCTCCCTCACTGTGATCCTATTCCTATGTTGCTTTGAAGTCCCTTTAATATACATTTTATCCTTTTAATGGGCACTTAAATAACTCGACTGGAGTTCAGTGGGGAGATTGTCACAAGCAGAAGTGGAAGGCTGCTCCTTTGGCTCTGGTCCCTCGGCAGCCAGCAGAAAGAGAGTCTGACACACAGCCGATGGATGGGGTGCTCAGGGGAGTTCAGTTTTGTTCACTTTGAAGAAGCCTCAGCACTGAAACCCTGCTGGCAGCCCTGGCATCGCTGTAGGAAAGGCAGCGTTCAGGCTAGAACTTGTCCTTGGACAAGAGCAGGCTGCACAGAGTGGGCTTGGGCCAGGGATCTCCAAGTGCTTGGCAGATATTTGATGGCAAAGAGGTGATAAAACATTTTGCAAAGTGTTTGGGAGTATTCTGGAGTGTTTCAACCACCATTCTCCGTGGGCATCCACGACACTCTATGCTGCAGTTGCATCACATAAATTAAATTGCCACATCAAAACTTTCAGCATTCAACCCAGGTATTTTTTTGAAAACTACAGTTAGTTTCATCAAAAGGCATTTCTCCCATGTTCCCAGATGTTTCTACCCTCTTCAGCTCAGTCCTCCCTATCCCAGGAAACAAAATAATGCCCTGCAATGGTCCTGGATGGAGAACTTCCTTGGGCCAAGTGTGGTCCTGTAGTTCCTTTCTATCCAAGAAGAAGCTTGGCTTTGTCTGGCCTGACTTCTGTCGGCAGTTGAGTGTAGCTGGACAGGATGGTGGTAGCCAGAGCTGCCCGGCAGCACCCGCTCCCAGTGTTGGACCTGGCCCCGTGAAGGAGTGCAGGGACTGCCTGCCGTGGGACACAAGGGCAGGGAGAGGCTCGGTGTCCTGCGGTACGGGGGTAGGCACAGACGTCGTGTTTGGAACAGGCAGGTGCATAATCCGAGGAAGTTTCCTTGAGAGGATGAACGAGTGGACTCCTGAACTTAGAAGGGAAGAGGAGTTTGGGGCGACAGCCAAGCAACCCCCAGCAACGTGTCCAAGACCGGAGTGACAACTGCTCCTGTGCCCCGGGCGTGGGGCCGGCTGCCCGGAGCCTCTGCGGCTCCTCGCTCTGCAGCTGCGAGGAGTTTCCTGCTGAGCAGAGCTCGGCCTGACAGCGGAGCGATGCTAACGCGGCGCTGCCCTGTCTGGAGAGGGCTCTTCGGGAGGCGGGCGGGCCCGCAGGGCTGTGCGAGCTGCCGCGGCTGCGCTGGAGCAGCGGCTGGCCAGAGGAGGGGATGCCCGAAACACCCTTCCTCCTTCAGCCTCCACGCCTGTCACAAGTGAGCCTTTTGTCCTCAGCTTTACGCGCTCCCAAAGATGCCTGCACGCATCGCCCCTTTTAGCTCTCTTCCGCCTTTTCGGAGTGCAGCCCCCTGACCCAGGAGCCAGCCCGGCCCCAGCAGGGCCCCAGCACTGGCACAGCCTTCTAAAATCACTGCTTTGAAGCTGTATCTCATTTAAACCTGCACGCTCAGGTATAGGAAAAAGGGGAACTACCAGCGACTTTAACTCGTACTTTTCCAGAACCCTCCTTTTTTCCTATTGTGAAAAACGAAGTTCACTCTCCTGGTAAAATTGAAAAGATTTAATAAAAAGACAATAGGAGATGGAAATAAAGCAAAGGGTTACATACAGCTGAGTGCCTTTGGTTCATACCAAGAAGCACACACTAACTTAGAAAACACTTTAAATGCGTCGACATATTGTATATTCATAAACCTTAATGTATTATTAAAAAACATTCTTTTGGGTACCCCCTACTCCCCCCTGCACCACCTTCTTGTAAATCTTGTATTCGTTATTCCTGTTATTCCTCTTCTTGGCTCGTTGGTGATAAGGCTGATTGATACTGAGGTCCTGGTGTTTTTCATCCTATCTAGATAGGATGATCAAAGAATGCAAGGACTTTTCTTGTTTTACCACTTTTCATCTTTTACTGCTTCCTGAATGAGTTACACGAACAAAAAGCCCCTTGTCCCTTTTTTTTTACATTACCATTTTATCCAATAATGCATATATATAGCATTCATTTTCGTACTTGCGAAAAGCCAATAATATAATATGCACTTATAACACTATGATGGGTCAGTGCAGCCTTCCAGCAGAATTAATGAGCGCAGATGACTGCCTGGGCAGTGCCAACCCCTGCCACTGCCTGGAAGAACCTTCACTGAGAGGCCCCCTTTTCTCTCCAGGTTGTCAAAGGAATTGAAACTTTTCCAACAGGTTACCACCAAGACAATATTCTTAAATCAACATTGCTCTGGGACTGAGCAAACAAGAGGGAGGTTGTTTGAAACATTTCTGTCCCAGGTTTGGCTTGAGTAGAACCTTTTTATGCATGTGTAAACCCAGAGGAAAAGAGTGTTTAACAGTGCAGTTCACTGGGAGCATGAATACCTTTCCCTACTCAGAAGTTAACCCTAAAAATAATAACCTTGGGAGCAAAGTGTGCAAGAGCCTGTGCTATGATACAGCAAAGGGGATCAGGCCACCAGTGGGGTTTCAGCATGTGCTTGCTGGGTTTCTTTGAGAAAAACATTTCCAGCCAAAGCAAATGGGGCAATTTCCCTTTCCTTTAGCTAAATCACTCCTTGGCAACAAAGGAGACACAGACCTGCAGCATCCCCAGATTTTGGACAGGGATTTGAGCTTTGGAGCACTTTATCATTGCTTATAGTCCTCCTGTAAACTCTGAAGCTATGACTTGGGGCCAGGAAGGTCACTGGCCCCTACGGACTCTTGGGCTAATGGTTACAAACACTTGGGGCCCAGGGACTTTTACCTGCCAGCGTGGCCACCCTGTTGGGAACCCTTGGCTTTGTTTGCAGAGGTGATTTGCAGGAGGAAAGTTCGCTCTGGAGTTACCGAGACCCACTACTGGGAGCCCTGCAAAACGTTGCTCTCCACTCCCCACCTTGCTGCTGGCTCCAATCCTCCCACGGAGTTTTATTTGGTGCATATGACAGGAAAAGCTGGAAGATGGCAGCTTCCTGGACTGTAGGCACTTTTCTCAAGAGATGCCTTTCTCATGTATTTGCTGGGACAAGGGAATCTGGTAATTCTTGGCTAAGGTCTGAATACAAAACCACGTGAGAACATGTCATCACTGGGCAATTGTCTCCACTGCATTGGCTCGGGATCCTCACTGCAATCCCAGCTTGCCCCAGCCAGGGACATGTGTTCAGCACTCACATTTACTGCACACTCTCCTTGTGGCAAAGGGGCTGCAGAGCAGGAGCACACAAGAATGGGCTGCCTTATATTTCCTGTGCAATTCCAAAAAACAGCTGAAAGAGCTCGTGATCCTGGGCTTGTGCTGCATTTTGCTCTGGTTCTCTGGGAAACCTGAGAGCTGCTGGCCCAGGCACCTCTTTCCAGGCCTGTTCCTCCACTTTTTCCTCCCCTCACCTGGTGCCACCAGCATCATCCTGGCCCTGCAGGACAGCAAACCCTGCCAGGGTTCCTTGCTCACCAACAACCCTCTGAGCCCCTTGCCCAGCTAGATCCATTTCAGTGCCACTGCACAGATAGTATCAGGGGCTGAGGCTGTTCCCAGCTGTGAGCTGGGTTCCAGAAGTGTTTATTTCCAAGCACAAGCATCCATAGAGCAGGCTCCTGCTCCCTGCAGGTGTCTATTACGCTGTCCCTGAGCCATCCCTGACTGACAAGGGCTGTGAAGAGCAGCAAGATTTTACCCTCCTGCATACACACAGTCAGAGAATGTGAAAACATCCACCTCCTCTAATTATACACTGTGGTTTCCAGTACAGCTTTTATAACTATGGATGGCATGGCAATCACTGGTGAGAGGTGAAGCTTTCTGAATTCTCTAACTTTTGTCCTTACCTACTGCATCCATTTCAAGCTCTCCCAGGTAAAGCAGGAGGCAGAAGTCATTCCCTAGAGCAGATAAACTCCTTTCTGTTCTCCCATCTAGATACATTTAAATGTCTGCTACTTAATTGCATGTAAAGAACCCCAGCCCTTCCCTGGCAATGGTTGCTGAGGAGGCAGCGTTTCCCTTGATGACGAGGGATGGGGAATCAGTGTGACTGTGCCAGAGGAGCCAAGAGCCGTGGGTGGCCACCAAGGGAGGTTCCATTACCTCATGATCTGTTCTGGCTTCTTGTCTGCTGAACATGGGCAATGAATATTATTATTTCAAAGAAGTGTGTCATCAAAGCATTTCTCTGCATTTATTCAGACTGTCAGAAATAAACCACTGGAGAGCAATGCTAGCTCTAAAGAGATTGAGGAAATTGTGGTTTGCTCACAGTGTTTGGGGTGAGGAAGCAAAACTTCCTCACTGACAGCAGCCGACCTTTCCTTACAACCTGCACATCTGCAGCTGCACACCTGACAGCATCGCTGTAGGATCCTGCTCTTCCTGTTGACAGAGCAGATGGTCCTGATCCACAGGTCTCAGACCCAGCACTTTCTCATCACTGTGCTCACAAATCCCTGAGACTCATCACAGCATCTGCAGCCTTCAAAGGAATTCAGTTGTATTTCCTTACAACCTGCACGGTGCTGTATTTCCTGCAAAAGCAAAGACAGGGTGTCACCTAAGAGAAATAATATGCAGTAAGATCAGTGTTATCCACCAGTGAGCTGCAGCTGCCTGAGCAAGCTGGGCAGCCATATTCTCTCTCTCTCTCTCTCTTTTTTTTTTTAAGAACTAAAACCATGTGTACGCAGATGAATTTTTCAAGCTTTGCCTCCATCCTTATGAAGAGGTGTATCTCCCTGTCCCTGTGGATTTAGGATGATGTGGGGAGCACCCAGGGTCTCATCAAGTTCTGCACTGAGCTTTTGTGTGCCCCATGTCACAGCACTCGCTGCATTGTAATCTCCACAGAAAGCAATCTGTATGTCCTGTCATGTGCCTGACCACGCAGTAATATTTTCCAGTGTTTGTAGAGAGAATAACTTCCCCTGCAAGGTACAGGAGAGTAATTTTGGTCTTTTCAACAGTGAAGCTCAACTCTTAATAACCCCACACACGAAAAAACCAAAATGCTGCAAATGTGAAATGCAGCCTTTTCCTCCCCTGTCTCAGAACTGTTGAAAAAGCAGAAACCAGCTTCTGACTGAATGCTTTCAGGAGAAATGAACACCTGAGGGGTCCCTCTCCTGGCATCATTGCTGTTCTGACCTTCCAGGATAGTGCAATAAATACAGAGCTTTCAGCACAGCTGTTATTAAACACAAAGATTTCAGCTTGACTCCTGCAATCCCTTGACAATTTTTCCGGGGCTTGGCTCTCTGCAGGAGGTGAGGAGAAGGGCTGGTGCAGGTGGGGCAGCAGCCTGGGGATGTGCCCAATGCCAGTGCCCAGATCCTTCCTCCAAGGGGCTGCAGAGGGGGGGATGCTGCCCCAACAGCTCCATGGAGTGTGCAGAGGATTCAGGGGGACCTGTAGCACTTGAAAGGACAAAATTTATTTGTTCCAGGTTGGCTGCCAGTGGCAGGGCATGGATAGGAAGGGGAATCAGGCTCTGAGAGGTATGAGCTGTTTGCTTGGGAGGTCACTTGGTGCAACTCTTCTTGTCCCAGAGATCAGGCAAAGCCAAAAGCAAATATCTCCATTCAGCATTTGCAGGAAGAACTGGACAGTTATTTCTTGTATGATTTAAAAGGGATTAATTTCCTGCAGCTCACCAGGGTGAGAAGATTATGGCGACCATGGGGTTACAGGTAATTTTATCCTTTCCCATTTCCTCCATAATGCATGAGCCTTTCTGCTACCCTGACACACAGAGCAGTAAAATGGAAATTTGATAACTCTGTAATAAAAGGCACTTATGTAAAAAACCCAGCCACCGAAATTAACCATCTAGATCTGTCTCTTAATTGCTGCAGGTTTTCTAGGAAAAACTGCTTTAGTTCTATGGCAAGTACATTTCCTTCTCTCTCCTCAGATTCAGCCTCTGGTTTGATTCCATGAACACCATGGGTTGTGAGGAGATGGACAGGTGCGGGCTCAGCTTTCGCAAGTTAACAAAAGAACAATTCTGAACATTCAAAGGGAAATTCTCCGTGTCAGCTAATGCAGTGCTGCCTCTTGACCTCTGCAGAACTATTCCACAGATGAGCTTTGAACATCAAATATTTCCTCATTAACCCCAAGGGCTGTCTCACCTCTCCCCAGCTCCCAAGCTTGGAGCTACTCCTGCTGTGACTGAAGTCACAGGGGAAAACTAAAGTGGTCACAACTCAGTAACATCAGTAGGTTGGCAAAGCAGTGTGGTACAGAGGGGGATACGGCTGGCCAGGCCTCTGGACCATGGCAGCTTACTGAAGCTCTACCAGGGTGAAATGTTAACTCAGCTTCCAGACAGCCAAATGCATCTCCCATGGAGATTCCTGGGGATTGTCCCACAGGTTCCAGGATCCCCAGCCCAACCTGTGGATCCAGGTGCTCCCCATGGACACTGGAGCCCAGACCTGCCTGCACACTTGTGCCCATGGAGGCTGGCACAGCTCAGCCACCCTGCCTGCAGGACATCATCCCCAGCTCCCTTTGGCAGCCAGCACTAGGCCAGCAAGGACTGTGACGTTCTCACAGGGGTCGTGTGTCTGCTGTGTCATGGTAAGAGGCTAGGAAGGAAGGAAGGAAGGAAGGAAGGAAGGAAGGAAGGAAGGAAGGAAGGGTGGGTACTGGGATGGAGATGGCATGTAGGCAATAGAAGAGGCAAAGCTGGAAGAAGCCAGTGCTCAAAGAACAGGGTCTTTTTGAGGCATCTTGGTTTCATTCCTTCTTTTAGACATACATGGAAGTTGGCACTTCATGCTTTTAAACTGACTTTTAAGGCTATGTTTGGATTTTCATTCTTCTCACCAAAGAACCTGTGCCGCAACCCTGAGGCACACGTTGGCACACAGCGCTGCTCAGCTCGGCAGCATTCTCCTGCTGAGGTCACATCTCTCCTGGTTTGCCCAGGGAAGTGGAGAGAGGCAGCAGCTGCCCCGGCAGAGCCTGGGTGCCAGCCCCGCAGGAAGGGAGGGGCAGGATCTGCATCTCAGTTGACAGAGATGGGATGATGGACGAGGTTGTGTCAGGCCCTGCCTGAAGGCAGTGGCTTGGGGCAAAGGAGAGTTAACAGTGCTTTTAATTAGTGAAAAGGTACAGGAGAAACAGGCGTGATACTGGGTAGAGAAAAAAAGTTAGGGGAAAGTAGGGAGTGTTGAGGAAGACCAGTTTTGAGAGGTTTGGTGGTTACCTCCTTTCACCATCCGTTTACTTGTGATTTTCCTAGGAGTGTGTCACAATGCCACTGTCCCCTTCACCCACTGCTCAAACGCTCCTGCTGAGCCTGAAAACAAACCAAAACCCCTCGAGCGGGTGTGGCTGGCATCACTGTGCAGCAGCAGATGAAGGGAGGGTGGAGGCTGAGCACCCACCAGCTCCACTTCTCACCTCTCCTAGGGTTTACCTCAGTCACACTCCTGCCCCTACCATTCAAATGAATGTCAGAGTAAAATGGCAAGTCCTCACCAGTAAATGAAACCTGAACATTTTAACATATTTTTGAAGTTACTGTATCTTGATTGTACATACAAATTTTAATTATTTGTAGAAATAATTTGTTTCATATCTAACTTGGCAAAAAAAGAACCATCTCATTCCATTAGTTTTGGCTATCCAAAACCATATCCTCTATTGTGCATGGACTGCAAAACCCCTTTCTCACACTTGTTCTGACAGAGCTTCTCTGGACTGTAGAGCCAGTAGCAGCTTCTGGCCCTACTCTCATCTGCATGGAAGAAGAAATAAGTTGTAGGTTTGGGTCAACTCAATTAACAAGTGGGAAAAAACCTGTCTCAAATCTTTGACATTTATTTTATTGCTCAGAGAAACAGACAAGAGAGACTGAAATGCCATGTGGGCAAACAGAACATTTAGAAACCTGAGAGACACCCATCACATGAACAACACATTGTAGATGCATATTAATTTTGAAAAAAAAAAAACAACATTAAGCTGGAAATACAATCACAAGGGATATTCCTTGAACAAATATCAAGCTTGATATTTCATGAACAAATATCAAGGAATAGGGGAACAAAGCTCAGTCAACCCATTTCAAGTGTTCGCTGGACAGCAAGAGTGAAAAAAAGCTTCTGTGAATTCCTGGAGCTTTTGACTCCTGTAATTATTTCCTAAATCATGTAGAGTGCCTATGTTAGTTATATTAACATTTTAGACAAATGATCTGGAAAAATAAAACAAAACAGAGTAGTGTGTACACTGAGGAGAAAGAGAGGGCCAAGTAACTGAACTGTTTTGACAGGATGTTTTCAGATTAATTTATCATTTATCTGTTAAGCAGTAGTTCTTGCAAAATGCAAGGTCATTAAAGCTTTCCCGTGCCCTACGGTGCAGCAGATAATTAAAGGCATATCTAAAGCAAACTCAAAGCAGGAGTTCTGTATGGAGAGGTGTACCTGGTTAGCAGAAGCATTGAGAACAGGGTACAGAGTGAGAGCCCACATGCTGAAATGTCTCCATTTCTGCTGGTACTGAACTGATAAAAAACGAAGTAATTAAAACCACACATCTACAGACGGCACGACCACATCTTCATTCTGCTTTCAGACATTCACCCAAGTCTAGTTGGTTTCGTTTTTCTGACTGCAGTTGGTCATAAATCTGACCACTCTGGAAAAGTATGGTTGAGGCATGGTTCTGTTCCCTGGAAAAACTTCATGATCACGAAAGATCACCAGAACTCAGAGAGAACACTGAGTGAGCACCGATAGTGATGTGCAGCTCTGCTCACAGTTCTACTGGCCTAAAGACCAGTGTTAGGGCACTTCACCAGGGTCATCCTCGCTCATTAATGGACCACAGCAACTCCTTACACGCCTTTAGTCACATCTTGAGTAAATATGATCACATGACAAAGATCTTACTTCCTCTCATACACTGACTTTGCAGTAGAACTTGTAAAGACTTAAGTTTAGTTAAGCTATGCAAAGATATCCACCAAAGACACATAAGTCATATATGGACACCATGTGAGGCTAACTTTGTCCTGTGAATGTCCTACTGCAGACTCTTTTTCGGATGTAAATTAGCTTAATTTACAGTGTCAGTAGATCACTGACAAGAAACCTCCCAACTAATGAGGTCATACAGTCATGGTTCCCAGTGGAAATATGATTTTTTGCTGTTTAAACAGATCCAGAACCTAATGGACATTTTAATTACTACATTCACCATAAATGCAACAACCTTAATTTTATTTATCCTGAACACTTTACTCCATTAGAAATTCTGTATGCACACCTTTTCTGAGGCATAGTGAGCACCAAAAAACTAAAAACTGTGCCAATAAGCAGACAGAAGCAAGGAAAGCACAAAATGGAAATGCCTATGCTAAACTGCACATTAATAAATGGATGTCCCACTGCAAATCAACTTGTCAGAGTTATCTCTCTGGTCACAGCCTTACTGGCAGGCACGTTCTATCTTTCAATACAACTATACTGGACTAGGAGGTGACACAGGCTTTGCCACACCAAAAGCAAATGCAGTGGAGCAAGAGTAACTGTGAGATTTATGTCCATGCTACTTTCAGTTTATTATGATATGACATGGTACCAACATGAGAACATGTTCCTCTTTATGAAGCCAAAAACCATCTGAAATGCAATGCTGCCTCAATTCAGATAAAAGTGTCTGCACTGGAGATCTGCTCAGTTCAACTAATCATGTCCTCAGTCTCTGTTTCAGAATAAACATGAGATGATGTTGCCTGATATTTTTGTGCTATTTTTGCTCGTGTAAGTCCCTTGTTGAATCATGTAAAGACAAGTAACAGCTATAAACCCAGCAAACAGTATTCATGTTCAACCATTTATTGAAAAAACATTAAGTATAAAAAGGTAGGGAGACTTTTCAGTGATAAAAATGGGAGGTAGACACCTCAATTTAAGGTGATTTGAAGGCCATTCACAGTCTCCCTTGGCACTTGAGTAATTAACTTGTCTAAATTCCAAAACTATGATGATGGTAAAATGATGATGGTCTCTGTTTTATCTAAAGATAATAAAATCAGAAAATTAAGAGACCATGAGCACCTGTGAAAACAATTCTAAACAGATGTAAAAAAAAAAATCACTTTCATTTCACTTGTGTGGAAAAAGTGAACAGAATAATTACTATTGTTTCCCTGAACTTCGTGCATCACAAGAGAGAAGATCAAGAACAAATCCCGAATGCTGATGACCATCTTCTCTGCTCTACCATAGCCACTTTCTCTACATCCCTGTAACACCACTGTACCTCACATACATGTTTGAGGCATCATTTGTAGGGCACACCCATGAAAAACAACTATAAACTCCAAGAGAAGCCACAGAATTATGCAATACTGTACGACACAAGAGAGAATAGCTAAAATTTCAAGTGGGAGTCACTGCAAATAAGTGATCTTTAAAAATTCCTCCTGAAATACTAACTTAATTCAGAAGAAATCCTGTGCTGTGTAAAATATGACATATATTTGCTAAACATTACACCTTAAAAATAACTTAAAGAAAAAGATAAAATATTTAAGGTATTTTCAGAGAATTTCAGAGTTGGCAACTTCTCCTGTCAATCAGATTCTCAAATTGTTGCCTCAAAGTCAGTGGTGTGTATCTTATCAAAAGCCATAAAATGATTTTTATCTTAGCCTAATAATAACAACAGCAGCTTTACTTCTGTCTTATTTGCATGTACCTTTCTCCCTAAAGGACTATGGCTTAATGTTCACAAATATAAAAAAACCCTATAAATACAGAAAAATAAAGCTTAATAACACTCAATATAAAAATTGACAAGTTTCAAATCCATTACATTGTTATTGTTGAAAAGTGTACTACAATTAATCTGCAGATCAGAGACGCTTTGATCCTGTTCATATTTTCCATGATTCAATCCTTTTCAGTTTTTCATCTTCCCAATTAAATGAGAAATCTTTGATCCACCAAGGTTTTGGATGCCAAGTTCTTCTGCCCAAGTGTATTACGAATAAACCTAAATATCTAAGAACATTTTGGAAGACGTGTATTAATGAAGAAATACTTACACAAATATCTTTCAGTATCTAACATAAAACAGTAACTTCAGATTATCTTTAAATCATAAATAATATGAATTAGGGGCTAAATTTCCTTTAGCATTTTTAAAACATTTTCTACTACCTTTTCACCCTAAATTATGATAGAATGATGTGAGATTAATTTTAACAGATATTCATGTTTTCTATTGAAAATTATTTGTAACCTCTTCATTCAGGATCATCATGAGAACAAAATTAATTTCTCACAAGTCTATTTGACAAAATAAGTAAAAAAACCTGTTCTATACGATCTCAGTATAACCTTATCTCACTGCACACTGCTAACTCACTGCATTTATTATGTAGTTAACTATTTAAACTGCCATACTGACTCCCATTTAAAATATATTACTTTTTCTTAAATTGAAATTTACCTCTTGTTGCAAATATGTTAGAATAGTTGCTAAAACAAAACTTTGGGAAGCTAAATCCACAACTGAGAAAAACAGGATATCAAAGATGAGCAGTGTTGTTTCATTGCCATAATAGAGAACATCAGTGAAAGAGTGTCCTTCATCTATGGAAAGAGAACATTTTTAAAAAAAAATTAGTATTTCTGTGAGTTGCAAGTTTGTGGAATTCATCAGTCGTAGTTGAGGAAGCTGATAAGGATAAGGAAAATCAGAGATAGAGCAATTTATGACATTCTATGGCAACACAGAGACAGTCCTGTCATTCTACTGAAAACTTTTCACTTATAAAATGGCATCATACTGATGGACACAACAGGTAAAACCCATGTATCACACAGAACTCTATTTACTCCTGAAATCTCAATCATTATCTTGAAAAGTTGTTTTAAACCAAGAAGCAGATGTAACTTCCTTGTCACTGAAATTTTTAGTAACTCTTAGCTCTGGCCCCAACTCAACAAAATCATAAAAACATATGCTTAATGCCTTATTTAGGAGGAGGTTCAGAGCTCAGCATTATTTTTGTTTAATGCTTCCCCAGTAAATGGGTCTTCTAAGGTGAAAGTACCTTTTCCATTGCCTGAGTACTCTAGTACTTTATCTACCTCTTTATTTTATCAAAAAGGACCATTTCTGTAAGAGAAAAGAACATGTACACAATTACTGGAACATATTCTTTTCTCTCTTCGTACTTTTTCAAAAAATGTCCAATATAAGTTTGATTAGAAACAGTGTATTTTCATTATAAATTGTGTATTTCAGTGCCATGAAATCCTGATTTATAGCTAAACTTCTGGGAACCATAGCAGTCTAGACTATCAAACAATGTATTTTTATCAATGTTTATGATTATAAATTTCATAAACATGTGCATATCTGTCACTTTGAGCTGCCTTAAATAAAAAACATCGCAGTCAAATGACAAATTTTAAACAGGATTTTTGTAACCCAAAGAACTTCTCTTAAATACCTCCCTCACAAGCACTTCAATGATCCCTCCTGCTGTAAAGTCCATTTTAGATTGTAAATCCTGGAAAAGAAAGCTACACAGAAACCTGGATACTTAAAACAGTACAAATACCACACATCTTTTTACCATTATAAAAAATACTTTTCTCTATTGGTTCCATGAACTCCATGCCAAGAAGTCGTTCAAGCAGCAACTTATCTTTAACAATATAATCCATTTCTTTATGAACCTGTAAGAAAAAAAAAAAA
>VXBU01006602.1:419318-444152 GCA_013400315.1 Bombycilla garrulus | reverse complement strand
CATTTCTTTATGAACCTGTAAGAAAAAACAAGACTTCTTGTTTTATGATTTCAAATCTGCTACAAAGTGAAGTACAGCTGCTTAGACCTTTATAAATTAAACAAAACCCACTGGTCTGTTCCAAGACAAAAAAAAGAACACAACTCCGTTTTTTTTTTTTCTTTTTNGTCATTCATAGACACCAAAATAGTCAAAAGCTTTTCATTTCCTCTCATTCATGTACAGATAATACTTAATATCTGTAAATATTTGAATCCACTGCACTCTTGTTCTACTGCAGCAAGATTTCCTTAGGACATGAAATCCTGACCCCTGCTGTCACAAAGTCATATTTCTCTTTTCACCTGTGTTTGGTTCAATACCTTCTAATAATAATTCTGATATTTATTCTGAAGACCTTTCTTTTATGTCTCTCATTTCTTCTATACTTGTCTCACTTTTTTTGTTTCTTTGTTTTGGATTCCTGGCTTTTTCCATGTGTTTTTCAGGTCACGTTTAATAAATCTCGGAAACCCCAAGAAAAAAAATTAGACATCTTCATGGGGAAAACTCCATGTTTTTCCCAAAATTATATGAGAACAAGCAATTAGGAAAAAAAATGTAGGAACACATAAGTCAAAAACATTATTAAGAAGATTCCTCTGTATTTCAGTGAGATTTAATTTTCACATGGTTATGTTTTTTTCTGTCCACTTAACATTGAAATAGCAATATCCTTATTTAAGGTACTTTCTTAGCTGTACTAAAAAGATACAAGATGTCATGAAATTTAATCCAGTTTCTGATCTTGAATTAGAGATTTTATACAGCATTTTATACAGATCTTGCAGCAAAGATACAACATATGACAAACTAGAAAAAATACTTATGCAAATTAAGCAAACAAAGAATGGGTTGTATCACCGTAGTAGAGAAGATGGAATAATAGAACTGATTGGCAGATTACAGGTTTCTGTATAAGTGTTTCAGATCTGTCTCTTTACGAAAGCTTTTTGGTATGAACATTTTTGAATGTGGCTGTGACCTTATGAGAAGCTTTAATACTGAAAAGAGGGTTCTTAAGTACATGAAAAAAACTTTTTAGAGAAACAGCAATTTTATATCCTTGAAATGTGAAGAAGTAACAAGACAAAATAGTGAAGAAAAAGAAAGATGAAGAGCGAGTGAAAAGAACTTCTGAGTCATATATTTACATATCAACAGCTGCTATCTTTAAGTAACATGGTTCAGTGTAGTGCACAACACCAGATCCATAATGCAAAGGTCTGTGGTCTTTATATAAAATAAATAATTGAGCAGGTATAAACTTGAATACTTTTACTTACTGCTTCTCTCTTCAGGTTCATATTCATTTCTTCCATATTGGTATCTGCATGCCCATGCACTGAGCGACCATGGATATAATGACCAAAGCAGTTGTGTGACAAGAGAAACACTGAAATCTAGGAGATGGGGGAAGAGAGAACGCTTCAATCTACAATCATCATTTTATTTTTGATCTTCTGAATTCATAGTGAAGATCAGTCAAACTAGCCAGCCCTGTTACAAATACAAAGTAGGCTGGTAGTGAAAAAAATACAGGAGAAAAATATTTAGCAACTCTTCTACTAATTAGTTTTATCTGTCTGTAACTAGAAACACATACCAGCCTCAAGTTTAGTTTATCAACAGTGAGCATCTGCTGCTGCTTATTTCCATCGAGCCAAGAAGTCAAAGCTATTAGATTTTATTTTGATTCAAAGGTTATTTCTGTGCTACATAATACATATGCATGATTCCAGCTGAACTCCTAAAATATTGTATTTAACAGAACTTCATTCAGTATGATACAATGCTTATATATCACAAACTCCAAAACAAATTCTTTTCTACAACCCAGATACTACATGGGTGTTTCACAGAAGAGGAATGGCTAGAAAGACTGATAAAAGAGGTAAATTGGTACTTTTAGAAGTTCTGGACAAACGAGGTAATCCAATCTGTTCTGACTGCACTTTTCTTTGGTTAAAATGGAATTCCTGCAGTACAAAGCTTCAAAACTCATATGTAGAAAAAAGTTCAGATGTGAGTCAGAGAAAATGCATGCAGAAGGTGATAAGTGTTAAGAGGGACAAAACGAAGTTCAGCAGTTGAGGGACAGGCACAAGACAGGAGCAGAAACTGGACATATATGTATTAAGTAAAACCAAGACAACTTGCAAATCAGAACAACTAAAACACAAACCAGTATACAGAATGGCAATAAATGGTTCCACACCTAATTTCTGTTATAACTTGTTATTTTGGAATTCTGTATCAGCACATGTAACCAATTTAAACTAAAAAAAAGGAAAAACAACAAAAAAAAACCTAAAAATCAGATGTCTAAAAGATCATATTGATACCTATGCTTCTGAAATAATTTTCCAATTAAATTTTAACTGAAATCTTGCAGAGTTCACCAATAAAATGAGCTGAAGGAAACATCAGCTTTGGCTGTTAGCTAGTAACCTAAATTAAATTAATAAGTATTATTTAATATTCTTAAAACTATCTTATGGACTATTCTATTTAAAATGCCACACTACAAATGAGACAAAAAATACTTACATTGCTCACGCAACACAAATCAACAAATTGGCTAATCTTATCTTCAACAAATCTTTCATAAATCACAGTAAAAAATATAACCTGAAATAAATCAACCAAATTTTCTTTTATTAGTTCATCAGATTTGACGTTATTAAGCAATTAATTTCACCACTTAACACCCACAAATAACAGACTTCTGTAGTGGCTACCACTGCACTGGACTTAATGAAATGGGATTGACATACTACCTCCTTTAAGAAGTTAAGTTGTAGCAAGAACCTGCTTTTTATTTTGAACTTGTCAGACGCTTCAAAGTTGTCTAAAATAAAACAAGGTATTTGCATAAATTAACACCTCTGAGAGGATTAAAATCCTGATTCCAAAGTCAGATGTCTCATATCCCAGAAGATTGTTTTTGAGTCCCAAAGGTGTACTATACTAAAACAACTAAACATAACAGTTAAGAACATACCCCATGCTATGATAAGCAGTTTGGACAGTCTAGTGATTTATTCTAGCTTCCAAGAACCAGCCTGAAAATGATAACTGAGGATGTCATAGGTTTCCCATACCTGCAGGATGGCAATGGCTACCCAGAGTGCAGCAGACACACCAAATCTTAAAATGCGGCTCCAGGGAGCTGCGTAGCTCTCACTGCTTCTTGTAAGACTGGAGGAAGCATCCATTAAAGCCAGGTTTGAAAATCCCACCACCTGAAGAGGTAAGAAGGTCAATATACCAACAGGTGAGAATGAATCGTATTAATTAAGATCCTGCTGTTTCCACCGTAACAGGAAGTAAGAAAAAATAATGGAAAATGGATCTGGGAATAGCAGCCTGCTCACTATGATGGAGCTTAATTATTTGATCCAGTGTTGTTACTGAGCAACATAATTATAACATAACCTGTAGATATGTTGATGCATAAATTAAAAAACATGCAGTTAAATCTCACAAAAAGTCAATATTGGCTTTTATTGAAAAACTCCAAAAGATTCTACTGATGTACTGCATTGGGATATAAATTCTGCCAAATTTCAGCTCTTTGGTCCTATATATTGCAGTGTTAAAGCAAATTTTAATGTGTTGTGCTACTCTCAAAAGAATGATTCCTTTTGGTTTTATTGAAAAGAAATATATTTGCCTCCATTTTCTGTATGGTTGAACCTATTTTAAGCAAAAAAATCTAGAAGAACTTCCAAAATAAAAAAGATGAGAGGAACATTATGTGTTGAAACACTTAAGCGGTGAAAAATCATTGAGATTCTTTCAAGAACAGAAGTAGCACCAGAATATACTTGTGGTGGGTTGACCATTTCCTCATGTCCTAGTGCTTGGTAATTGGGAGAAGAGACATCCACCTCACCACACCCTCCTTTCAGGTAGCTGCAGAGGGCAGTAGGAGTAGGTGCTCTCTTTTCTCCCTCTCTTGTTACATTGCACCTAAGTTGGTCCTGGCCTGTATTCAGCAACAGCAAAATGCTCACATAGTAAATAAAGAAAGTTTCAGGACTTTCATTATTTAATTTAAAGGAAAAATTTAAAAACTACCAGAAAATTGAATAAAAAAGTTAAAATATGTATAAGAACCTCACAAAAAACCCCCAAATATATGCTACACACTTTAAGAATATTCCCATGATAGAAAAATTTACAAAACTTCAAAGGAAACAAGCCCAAACATTTTTTAAAAGCTGAAGCACAGTTTCTCACTGTGGCATACTGCCATCAGGAACAGAACTGGCACATTTTATTTCCTGCAATATAAAAGGGAGCTGCAGCAAATTAGCAGGAAGGAAGCTCAGTTCAGACAAATATGAAATCAGAAATAAAGCTATAGACTGTGGCAAGAGGGTGCTAGTAGGCAAATAAAGAATTGAGTGTGTACACAGATTTATCAGTCTCTTAAGCTCTTTACAGTAACTTATTACCTAAAAAAAAAACCCCAAACAAAACCAACAAAGATCTCTAAGGTAATTCAAGGTTGGATTTTTTTATTTTTTTAAGTCTTCCTTAATGAACTATTGCAATGACCTACACATAAATTTTAAAAACGCATTAAAATAATTATTTTACTATGTTACACAATTTCAACTGAATTTAAAGGTGATTCACTATTATGATACAGAATGCAAGAATTAAACATCAGACCCTTATGTTACACTCTGGTCACAAATTCTAAAAATAATAGTAATAATAATAATAGTAATATTACCTCCAGAAAAAAAAGAACTGCAAGCACTTGAAAGAGAGGATTTATTTTCCTCACTGTCTGAATTTCATTCCATTCATTTGCTATAAAGTATGTCCTCCATATGCTCACAGGTGCAGCAGCACTTTTAGTAACACCTCCACCTAAAAAGAGTACATACAGTAAAGCTCTAAAATTTACTGAGAGTAATATCTGAATTTCAGCAAAGCTGCTTATACATACAAACATAGTTTGAATTACCTTCAACTGCTTTAAGAACTTTGCCCTTAGGTCTTTCCCAGTCAATAAAGAAAATGTCAATAGCAACTTGTGAAACCAGCAAGTGTAAAAATTGCAGAGCCTAAGAGAGAAAAGTAAGGACGGTAACAACATATACACAAAGATGGAGAAATAGTCATTGCAAGGATTATTCATTAAACATAACAAGCAATATCTTGATTATACATGAGACTGCAACTTTATTAACAACTTTTGATAATTTTTTGTTTGTTTAAAAGCTTGGAATAATGGTAAGCCATGTGACGATGTCAAAAATTATGAACAAAATACAGCAAAGTAATAAATTTAAAAAACTGACTATTTCTCCACAACACACTAACCTGCACTACAAATTCCAATTCAGTATAATGCCCACAATTTATACAATATTTGTATGTGCCATGAAGACAGAGCAGTGATAGCAGAATTTTACATATTTGAACGCAATTATTTGGATCTGTCTTCTTTCTAATCACGAACTCACAGCATTTACATTCTGCTTTAAATGGAAGTACTTGTTTCTTGATATAAAGCTATTTTATTTGGGTTTCTTTATACCTTTATCCTTGAAAGAATGATTTTCAGTCTTTCTTTTGTGGCCTTCTTGAGACATTTATTTTCCTATAAAGACTCCTCAAAATAAATTTCTATGGAAAAATGACTTAATTCTTAGAAGAACGTAATTATTAGGACATAACTCTATACACTAATAACTGTACAAGATACTTAAAAACAAGCCTACTGAAAATATACAGAAGCATGCTGACATGTATTTTGTGATGAGGAAAAGATTATTTACCTTTAAACTAAACGCACATGCTATGTATGTAACAAAATCTTCTTCTTGAGATGGAAGAGGTAAAAGGACAGACACAAACTGCTGAGCCTAAAATTGAGAAGTTACATTGAAACTTAATAAATGCAACTTAATGAAACTTAAATTAAACTTAATAAATTAAAACATAATAAATGGAGCATTTATTATGTTGCATACCTGACAACATAATAAATACTTAAGCGTGAATAAACTTTCCCAGAAGAACATCAATGAATGTGTAAAATATTTTAAGTGAATATTAAGCAGACTGCAAGCACAACAAATCCCAAGGAAAAGAAATAGGTGAACACAAAATTTAAGAACACAAAGCAGAACATTATATAGAACTTGCCTCAAAAGTCTGACAAGAAAAGAAAAAAAAAAGAAGAAAAAAAAGAAAATTAATGTCCATGTGAAAACATATTTAATATTACTAGGTTTTCATACATCTAAATCTGGAAAAACACTTACTTTGAAGAATACAAGCCAATAAATCCCTGTGCCCACTGTGATGATAAAGAAAACATTGGCGAGGTCTCCAGCATAGAACAGTAAGAACTTGAAAACTGTCTGCAATTATAAAAACACGCTGTAGACATCTGTAAAGCTAATTAAGTCATGCATATGTTCATAATGCATTCATATAAAATGTTATGTAGCTCACATAGGAAACTCTAATACTGAAAAGTAGCCCTGAACAAAAGCTTTCCACTGTGGTTATATATTTATGGAATATTCACTAGCTGAAACTCCTACGTGCTGGTCTTTGTTCAAAGAAGAATTAATCTGAAAACCAAGTCCACTTAACTGATCAAAATAGCCCTGTAAATACCTTTATTTTTAGAGCAGTATTTCCTGAATGACAATATAAGAATCAAAAAGAATGCAAAAAATCTACTTCCTCAAGTGAGCCTAACTGGGGCACAGTTCTAAGCAGCGAGGCTAGAAATTCTTTCAGTTACCTTAGGAAAACAAATCATTATAATCGCAGGGAATGACAGCAAAGGTACCCTTCAGGAGAGGAAGAGATGTCCCATTTCAGCTTGGCAGCTGTTCATACCTGCAAGTCAATTATAGAGCTTCCTGTCCGCCTCTTCCACCCTGCAGTCTTGAGAAGGGACCATAACACTGCCAGTCCACCCAGCACACCCAGTGCGATCTGAAAATAACAAAAAATTATTTGCAGATATTTTTAAAACACAAAATATAGAAATAAATCATTACATCAACAAATTAAAGGGAATTACAACTTACATCAGTCTGAATCTGAGCCTCTGACTGATTCATTTCATAGGTGACTGCAAAAGAAACCTGAATAGTAAAATACAAGAAGTAAATATGCATAGAAGTTCTGAAGTGCTACAACCATTACAGGCAGTGGTAGTTTTCAGTTTTAGTTGGTGGGAATTCCCATCTAGGGCTACTGTACAAGTACCACACCCATCTTTTTTTACTGCATATGACCTGGTGTGCTCAGGCGCTAGGCTCAGTACCAGCAGGTACTATGCTACTCTTCCCTGCAGATTTTACCAGCAGTGATGTTGGGATGGGTGCCTGCCATCTGCAAGTTGCACCTATACCTGTTTGTAACTCTTTCCAATGTGCACAAAGATCTCACCATCACACTCTGGGTTTCAGGGTTTTGGATAAGCAGATCTGTGTAAGCAACAGTAAGCAGAGGAGGGTAGATAGTTCCTCTCTGTGTATGGGATACCAGACGAATCCTGCAGAAATACAGAGTATGATTTTTAATACAAAAAATCCCAGATGAATGCTTGGAAAGCAATCATTGAAACTTGTACTTATAAGAAAATACTCAATGAACAGAACAACCTGATCAATAAAATGTGAATTTCTAACACAATGACATGGAACTTTGCATTTTAAAAACAACTGGAACCTACAAAGGTGTGTACAAAAATATATTAAAAAATAATGGGGAGGATTGTTTACTTGTAAGAAAATACCTGAATCAATCTTTACCTGTCTGCATCTTACAGAGGACATCACATAAAGGAGGAGAAAAAAAGGTACTATGTACTATATATCATATGAGTTAATCACCTTATTGTTATTTTGCTAGCAATCCGAATTACCCTTGGTGGTTTTCCCAAGTCATTCTCTTTTCCACTAAGTGCGTCCACCAAAAAAAATCGACGAGTCAAAAGCCAGTTGTTCATATTACTGCCTAGGAAAAAACATGACAGTTTCACACACATTATTGAATACACAAAAAGAACAAAATGTGTTAGAAACAACACATATAATTCTATAACACATAGTAACTACTAGGATATAAAATTGTTTCTTTTCAACTTATACAAATATATAATGAAATGAGATTATTTTATTTGTGCATGTTATTGATTGGAAAGGTGTATGCAACCAAAGCTTGCACTTAAACTACCAAAACTTGCCCATAAATACTAAATTTTTAAAATGGAAACAAGCTATGGTGTGCTGTGGAGTCTTTAACCACAACACAGTAACAGTAATTAATATAGATTATTTCTATTTGAAGTTTTTAGATTGTTTAAATTCATAGAGATGTTACTATCACTATCTTACCTTGATTAACAAATTTGTCATTGTATTGAAGATTCAAATTTAAAACTGGCACGGCCCAAAGATGTTGCTGTCCATTGCCACCATTATATTCAAGGAACAGGTCGTAAAAGACTGGATTAGCAAAATCCAACAAAATCTTGGAAACTGAAATTTTGCACTACAAGAAAAAAATGTGAAAATAAAAAGACCACTTAAAATATTTAGTTATTTTGTCAAGGTGTGAATTCCTTCCCTACAAAATTATTGTGGAATCTGTTCACCTTCTTCACAAAAGAGAGCATCACAGAATCATCAAGGTCCTGCATGAGCTTCCATTTCTCCAGGCTAAACACTCTCAGCTCCCCCAGCAGCTCCTCACAGGACTTGTGCTCCAGACCCTTCACCAGCTCTGTTGTCCCTCTCCCCATGCTCCTGCTCCTCAATGTCCTTTTTAAGTGAGAGGCCCGAAATTTGACACAGCACTCAAGATGCAGCATCACCAGTGCTAAGCAAAGAGGTACAATCACTGTCTGTGGGCCACACAATTCCTGGTACAGGCCAGGATGCCATTGGCCTTCCTGGCCACCTGGGAGCACACTGGCTCATGTCTGACCAGCTGGCTGTTGACTAGAAACCTCAGCTCTTCTTCCACTGGGCAGCTCTCCAGCCAGTCCTCCCCAAGTCTGAGCGCTGCATGGGTGGCTGTGACCCAAGGGCAGGACTTGGCACTTGGCCATGCTGCCTCACACAAATGACCTCAGCCCATCAATTCAGCCTGTCCAGATCCCCCTGCAGAGCCCTCCTGCCCTCCAGCAGATCAGCACTCCCACCCACTCTGGTGTCAGCTGCAGCTTGCTGAGGGGTGCTCTTGATCCCCTTGTCGAGGTCATGGACAAAGATGCTAAACAGGACCAGCTCCAGTACTGAGCCCTGGGTAACACCACCAGTGACCAGCGGGATTCAGTTCCATTCACCACTCTCTGGGCCTGATATCCAGCCATTTTTTTCCTCCCAATAAAGACTGCACCTGTCCAAGCCACAGGCAGAAAGTTTCTTGAGAAAAGGTGTCAAATGCTTAACTGAAGTACTGATAGACAAGGTATTGCAGCTATCTGCAAGCAATTGCAAAGTACTAATGATTTTATGCAAACTTCTTGGAAATGATTGCAATTAACTAGAATGACTAATGTGGAGAATGAAGCTCTTAAAATTTTTCAACAGATATGGAAACAAGAGTAAACATTAAAGTCAAGGAACATAAATGCTGATGTCATGGAGTGCTGAATCTGGTTCTGGGCCCGCCAGTAGAAGAGAGAAATTAAGCTACTTGATACAGTCCAGTACAGGCCACTATGGTGAGGAAGAGACTGAAGCATCTCTGCTGTGAAGAAGAGCTGAGACTCTTTTGCCTAGAGGTAAGAAGGCTCGGGGGGATTTTATCAGTGTGTACAAATATTGTACAAGGGAGAGTGTACAAGACAGAGCCAGGCTCTTTTCAGCAGTGCCCAGTGACAAGACCAGAGGCAATGGGCACAAACTGAAACAGGAGGTTCCCTCTGAGCATCAGAAGACAGGTTTGCACTGGCATAGATTGCCCAGGAGGCTGTGGAATCTCACTCCTGGGAGATAAAACCCCATGTGGATATGGTCCTAGGCAACCTGCTCTACATGACCCTTCTTGGCTCGTGGACAAGACAGCCTCCTGAGGTCCCTGACTACCTCAACCACTCTGCGATTGTGTGAAGAAGTTAGATGTGAAAGCAGGTAATTTTTTGCAAATGTGAGCAACCACACATCGTTAAATACTCATATAATTTGCCAACCATGTTTTCTCCAAAGCCACAGGTCAAAAACAAAAAAAGTAATGCATACAATGGATGAAAAATATATTAAAAAATACTCAGCAAGTTACTGATGTATTTATTCAAACTCAACAATATTAACTGTTATTAACACTTAACAACAGGTAAAACAGACTCAATATCAAATACTCAAAATTTTAAAAAGAAAAAAAGCACCATACTCAACTAGTTCAATGATCCTAAATAGAACATGTTTACATTCTGTATGAAATACCAAAATATGAATTAAAAAACATTAAACAATATGGAAGAGTAAAAATGTTTAACAAAGATTTATCCATGTTATTTGGTAAACACTTTAAATTTCCCAAACTAAGCTTTGACAGCTATTACCTTCTAAGACTTTCACACCACCTAAACAGCAGCCAGAGTTTTGTATTTTTATGCTTCAACACAGAATGTGGAGAATGGTTTTCAGTGTTAGATGAGTTAACAAACAATATTAATATATCGTACGATATGCTGTGCACATATATGGAGTTTCATAAAGATGTTTCTTTCTCCATTCCCTTGCCAAAGAGACTATCACCTTCCCATTTAACATATCAAGTGACAAAATGAATGAAGCTTTATCATTGGCAGAACCATTTCTGCAGCTGACATAATTCAGTGCTCTATTCCCTCTTCCTTTCCTGTTTTTTTAGTAAAGTGTGAAAACCCCAACAGTATTTTTTTTCATAGTTAAGACAGCTGAAGAATCTCTTTCCTCTGATGAGTCATCTGTTCAATTAAAATACGTTTTCAAATTCTTTACTGAATTCACTAAAATCAAGGCATACAAGCATATACTAAAGAGTAAATGGGAACAATATTCAGGCATAGCATGACTGAATTTGTCTTCTTTCCATGAAAACTGGCCAAAGATGGTGGTAGGAAAATTAGGAGATATGATACAAAGCATATGGCTGTCATAATTCAGACACTGTATTCTTCCACTGCTAAGTCACAACCTCACAAATACAAATGCTAGACAAACTTTTTAGATAGATAAATTTTGATAGATAAGTTTTGCTATGTTATGTAATAAACAAGTTTTGTGATGTAGTTAAATAATTTTAAAAATCCCACACTTATTTCACAATTTCCCAAGAAAGAACTCCATGTTGCAGCTTATGCCTAAACTCCAAACATTCTTCAATATGCACTGAATAACTAAGGACATATAAGGCAGCTTAATTCAAAATTCAAAATAGCATTTTATATCTTACTTACACTTTGTTGGTAAGTTGTTCCAAAAACATAAGCTGCATTCAATTTAGTTTGGGTGTCAGGACAAAGCTGAATAAAACATAGTTACAATTAGGTTAATTAAAATTAAATATTTGTGCAAAATAATTACAAACAGTTATGTATTCACCGTTTTCACATAAGATATTTTGTTCTCTTTTTTAATAAGAGAATGATCTATTTTAGAGTAAACACTATTATTTATTTCGCTAGTACTGGTGTTCTTAAAATGCTGGTTTAGCTTATTCATACTTGCATAGTATTTTTCAGTTCCATCACTGAAATTTGTGGACAGCAGCATCCAAACAGGCAAGAATAATTTTTCTATGGACTGAATGTTCAATGCACTGTGCTGCCTACAGCTCCATCAGTGGCTTCTGCTAAATTCAAGAATCCCATAAGAAAAGAAGTCCACACATACAGCCCTGTTTCTCTTAAGCTGGCATTCTCAGAGAATCAAAGTTATAGCAAGTAACAGATTTTTTTTCTTCTCTCAATACAACAATTGTATTTTCAGCAAAGAACTGCAGATTCAGCTGAATCCAGAAAAAATGGCCCAAAGTCTAACTAAATGAGCATAGCATTTGGTGGAGGGCAGAGCTATTTTCCCTAAATGATAATCAAGTCTAAATTTGCATAAACCACAATTCTATTAGTCTGAAACCAAAATTCTGGGAATTGCTACAATTATGCATTGAGACCATTTTAGCACTGTGATGTCTTATTCATGCACAATCTATTACATTAATGGAGGCTTTGAATGGAAAAGCTATTCCTTTCCCATTGGCTCTTGATAGCTGTTAAAAGTTTTGAAAATAAATATGCTCCAATAAACCTAAAATTGTATGTTAGAATATATCATTTTCTATGCATAGGAACTGTCTTAGTAACCTGTTCTCTTAAACACTAGCTTTCCTTAAACAAGAGACACAGACACAAGATGGCTCATCCTGAAGCAATAACAAAATAAATCCTGAATGTCAGCTGCTCTTCTGTAGACACTGAAATGTTTGAAGTGATGTGCTCCAGCAGAAAAGGAACCAACAATTCCCAATTGTTCTTGCTAGTGTTCCAATTGTTGTCTGCCTAGGGAAATACTGAGAGTGCCTAGATCACCACTAAACTGCTAAATAAGTTCTATTCTGTAACATGTTGCAGCTGCCAATTGTTCTCCCTGATAGACTAATTACTAATTGCTGCTTACTTGCATTTTTCACAGCCTAACTACACAGCATGGTACTACTGAAGTAGAATATCTGTGTCCCTGAAATCTGAGGGTGCAGTGCCCAAGGGCACTTACAGCCAGTATTCCTCCTTTCTCTGTAAAGTCTCCCCCCCCTTATTTTAACTTTCTGCTATGAAAAAGGCACACGCTGGTCATAGTGCACATTTTATATTTAAAACTAAAAGAAACAAGCAAGCAAAAAAATCCTATGACAATACAAAGAAAATGGTGTAGGTCAGCTTTCCTATCTCCCTTGACAGTGACATAACCACTGACAGTGACATAACCACATGATGTGTGCAAATAGGTGACAGCACTTAACAGGGACATACTCATAGCATCATCGATAAACACAAGTGGACAAAGAGCTAAAAACCACACTTTTCCCAACAAGAAAAAGGTTTAATAAGAAACTACACACGTGAGCAACTCTGCTGAATGGAAGACAGAGATAGGTGGTTCCAAATTACTAACACTGTTTTTCAGAGCTTTCTAATGTGCCAGATTTATACGGTCCAAAGGATGCAGGCAGTGTTGATGAATTTGTACTTCTGATTTTGTAGAGATCATTGTGAGCAAGGATAAAGGGCTCTTCTCCCTAACCTAGCTCTACAGTTATGACTGTCTTTACTGCAATAACCAAACTCAGGGCTTTTGTCTTAATTTGGCTAAAGGGACTCAGAATGTTGTGTTATCAAGGAAAGATGATTAAAATCAAACATACCTGTAAGATACCTCCTTCCAAACTTTGCCACCTAAGAAAGTTTCCTGCTGCATCAAATGAGGCTGCAATAAATTTCAGCTTTACATCCTGTTGATGAGAAAAAAAGATAAAGACCAATGAAACTGCCCTGAAGTGGACATACACATTTTAGAGACTGTTGTCTAACTGTTTGATGCTTCCCGAAACTTTTAGCACAATCCTTAACTTTTTGCCCTTTTAAATTTTGTTTTTCATCTTGGGTTTGGCAGTTTACTGTTTTAAAGAAACATACCATGCTTCTACAGCTTCACTGGTGACATGGAAAAAATTCCAAAGAACTTCTACATACACAGACATGCCCTAAACTAATCAGAAATCTATGTAAATTTATAATGTGTACTATGCTGGAATCTAGAGGGCTTCCAAGACCTTCAATGTTAGGAGGAATAAAAAGTATTTTAGTTATTAAAACAACTGGTATATTGCAACATTGTTTAATTTGAAACATAGCCTTGTAAAATATGACTGAAAAAGGCTATTATTTTATTTTAGAGTCAATAAGAAAATTCTAGATAAATTTGGCAGTGTAACTGACAAACAGATTATCACTAGTACTATTTTCTGTGCTTAGCTGAACTTGAAAAACCTATTCCAGTTATTCTATTTTTACAATCAATTTGGAAAAATAAATCACTTTGCTGTTTGATTTACTATCTGATTTCTTAATAAAAACGTGCCAATTAACAAACTACTGAAGCCATCCATCCCTCCCAGGGATGGATATCTGGCTTTGTTAACATTGTTTTTCTCAACTCTTTTTTTCCTAATTCATTGCAGTAAGAGGAAAGAGCTGGAGTAATACACTGAATCCATCTCTGATACAATCAGCTTGTAGAGATTTGTAACAGAAATAATACAAATTAATAGAGTAGAGGGAGAAATGTGTGTGTAAGCAACAGAAAGTGTTAAACACCACACAACAGTGATGAAGAACACTGTTCCCAGCTACAGAGCTGATAAATGTGTTGTGATAAAACCTGGCACAGACAACTTGTCAGTAAAAGACCCTGCACTTTAGCACACCAGAAGAGTGGCAGTAAAGATACAGCATATAACATTTACCCCTCTTTTTCACATTAGTTCACAAAAAAATCTGACAAAGGGATGTAAATATTTTAAACATGCAAAAAAGACAAAGACCAACTTTGCCTCAGATTTATGAAGATGGAAGTAAACAAGACTCTGAAGCAAAAGACAGTGTCAAAACAACTATCAATTCCTGAGGTGTCTAAAAGGTTTGTCTACTTACTAGTTTACCACTGCCAATCCAGATCCTTGGGGACACAATGAATATTTAAAAGCTGCTGTTCTCTATAGCAAGTAACAGATGTCACACCACACAGGCAAGCACTTCTTGGCCTTATAAGAATGTGGGTATGAGAGTGTAAGCAAAGGAAGTGACTAGACATTATTTTATGTAAATATCACCTTCCTGTTCCATAAGATCTCACACTAACTGCCTAAAATTTACCTTTAGCAGAGTCACATCTATAATAAATCTAAACCTTTTCATGTGATTATGTCCTCTTCCTAATGTATGTTTCTCTGTGTCTACTACCCAACACCTACCTTATCTGCTCCCTTAAAAGTGAAGCTTGTAGGAAAATGATTTTTCTCAAGCACTTGGGATGCTAATCCTGGTTGGTCACCATAATACAGCCATGGAAGATTATGCTTCCTGAAAAGAATGACAATATTTTCTCTAAAGAAACAATATTTGTCATCAAAGGACACTTATGTTGTTGTTATTATTATTATTATTGTTGTTGTTGTTGTTGTTGTTGTTGTTGTTATTTCCATACAAAGCTATTAAAGACCAAAAGTTATGGAAAAGGCAACTTACCAGTAGGGTATTGAATGAGTGACACCTACTCTTCCTGTACTGACAAAAATATACTGAAACAAACCACAGGCATCAGTACTTGAAGAACTCAGTGAGTTCATATTCATCACACACATATTTCCAAGAGCTTGGCATGCTGTTACATTAGAGTACAACTGCAGTGGAGAAACACAAGAACACAGAAAAAAAGTATTTAATTACCCCTCCCTTTTGTGAGGCAATCATAAAAGTAACGCTATTTTTAAGAAGCCACTCCCAAACCTTTGTTTTCACTTGAAAGTAATTTCATTTTGTCAACACCTAGTATTTTCTCCCAGGTATTCAGGTACTATATTTTTATAGAGCTGCAGATGGCAGCATGAAATCAATACTCTTACTTTTTCAGCTTACTTGAGTTGCATCCGCTAGACGGTAAAAAGTGACAGAAATGTCAAAATCTGCACTTAGAAAACAAAGTAAGAATCAAAATGTTTAATACCACTTAAACAGTATTGCACAGATAACTCCTTCAAAGACCTCAGACTGACAACTACAGATGCATGTAGTGTAAGTATTTTCTCTTCAGTTTTGGTAAACACATCAGTGCCAAGTGATATGCAGAGGTGACACCTGGCATCTGTGTGCAGGGTACTGTACTGGTATTAACCTGCCCCCTCCTTACCCCTATTTGTGTGGGTCAGACCAGCAGCTGCTCATCACATTCAGGTGGCACCACTGAATGGCTGAGCAGGGTGAGGCAGACAAACAGGATCAACTGATGTCAGTTATAAAGAATGGGACTAGTGGGAGAAAACATCTCAGAGTTGTGTCTATGAGATGGTGCTAGGAGCAGCAAAGGTGATCTGGGAAAATTCTGGATATAAGTCTGCTGAA
Source organism: Bombycilla garrulus (assembly GCA_013400315.1). Taxonomy (NCBI): domain Eukaryota; kingdom Metazoa; phylum Chordata; class Aves; order Passeriformes; family Bombycillidae; genus Bombycilla; species Bombycilla garrulus. The sequence goes on along the minus strand of VXBU01006602.1, from coordinate 427,954 downwards.
ATACTGACTGAGAGAACACCTGCCAGCCTGGGAACATGGCCTGGGAGTCTGAAACATCCTTGAGAAGTGCAGCTGGGTATCTCAACTTCAGAGACCTCACGAGATACCATCAATAGGCACAAACCCAAGGAATTGTAACAGCAACCTATCATCTGGAAAGATGAAAAGAGTCTAGAAGAGGGTTAGGGTTTAGAAGAGGGAAAACATTCCAAAAGAGTAGGAATAGCCAACTGCTATTGATGGTTGTACATGAAAGAGTAGAAAAACAGTCTGGAACAAACGAAAACTAGCCTGACATATAAAACGTCATCATCTGTTGGCTGCTCCACGTGCTGCTGCCCTACACCACCTTATGTCTCTCTGATATAAAAATTAATTTTTACCCAAAATGGAGAGTGAATCTGTCCCTGCCTCTCGTTTCTCTCTCAATCTCTACACACAGAGATCCTCTACACAAACTTTTCTATGAGCTCTCCTAGGCAAATTACCAGACTGTGGCTAGGGATGCCTGACTGCCTCTAGATGCTGCAATGTCAATCACCTCTGGAAGTGAAACTTCATCTGTCATCAGTTTTGAGGCCCCACTCCTGGGAGTGGTTTCTTGGGTACTGTATGGTACTATGTGGAATAATACACACACACATGGGTAATTAATCACAAATGCATTTGCTGCTTTCCTAGTGATCATTACGTAGCAACTCATAATATTGAAATGTATGCCTGCTTCTACTGTTGACTGCTGCTACCACTGGAGTACATCTATACACTTGCTTTACTAATAATAAAACATATCACACTAATTTAACAGGAATAATTTGCAGTAATCTCTAATAAAAAATGTAGGAAATAAAGACTCCATGTGCTCATGTATTATGGAATCCTACAAATCCATATTGTGATCTTTAGAGACTTCTAGACCAGGTAACCCTTTGGGTTGTGACAGATAGGGACAAAAAGTAGAACCTGAGAAGGTGAAAGGGAGGCACATGCCCTTCACAAGTGTCTTCGATTCTGTTGCTGCAGCCACTCTTTCACCCATGGTTACTGTCACCCAGAGCAACATAATGGTAAGTAACACATGCATGCAGAAAGCAAAGCTAAAAAGGGTGGTTCCATGGTTATGAATAACTGAAAATCAACTAAGACGTAGAGAGCAGGTGCCAGTAAACACTGGGTATGTAAGAACTTAATTTTCTGAGTGATCCCTTACTGGATATGCTCATTTATATCCAAATATATGGATAGTAGGTCACACACTACTGAATATTGAAGGATGTTTTCTTTAACACAATTCATCTTGTGTAAATTCCAATGCTGTAGACTTGCATTAACATTGATTAGCCCTCAATATTTCTAAGCATTCTGTATGTATTTTTTTTCTATTCTCACCTCAAAATAAAATTCTTTACAAATAAGCAAGATAACTTCTAAAAATAAAAGTGACATACTTTTATAGAGTACCATTATGTACAAAAAAGCAAACTGCAAACATTAATGAAACTCACCCAACAGGCAAAGGCTGAGGACTGCAGGTTTTTCAGAAACCATGCTGATGTCAGTGTTATACCCTGTAAATAAATAACTTTTTCACTGCCTTTGTTCACAACAACTCATTAATAATGTAACAGTCTGGAAAACTATGTCAGCTAGATGATGCTACTTATGTTTTTCTAAGAGCTTTCTGTCCTCTCTAAATATCTCAGTCTAACAATATCAGCTCAAAACACAACCATAATGCAGTAATTTCTTTCACTTCACTAAATCAGACGAAGTATGCAGGAGAAGAACTGAAATATTTAAGCTTTGAATACAGATTCTGTGACACAGTTCTCTTTACCACACAAGGGAAGTACTAACAATTTCAAGGTTAAAGATGTTGACTTGATGGAAAATCTAACTCAGGACCAAAACTGCCAAATTAGTTACTTCACAACCTCCTTTTTATAACTACTCTCATTTGAACTACACACAGCACTCATATATACTGTAAGCAACTGGAAAGACATTATTTTCAACAAATATTACTTAGAAGATCCAGTTTTCAGGGAGCAAACAAATGTCTGATATCAGAAAACTGAAGACTGCTTTTTACTTTCTTTCAAGTGGTAGATTTTAACATAAATTCATTTAGGAGCAAAATACATTTCTTAGCCACATAGCACTTCCTGAATTCAAAACTACCTGGAAAATGGTCCTAACTTTGAGCAGATTTCACAATTACTGAAAGTTCATTAGACAAAACAATGAAAAGCCCTTCAATCTCCCCAATAGAATAGATTTCATTCATTAGCCAATTCAAGGAGTTCAGCAATTTCATACACAACCTCAAACTTGATAGGTGCCCATTTTCTTCTATAAGCCCTAAGATCAAGCAGTAAACTCAGTAAACTTGTATCTTTTTACAAATGTTTTACACAAATACAGATTTTTTATAGGAAAAAATTCCAGAGGCACTCATGGACTCTTCAGCATGTTTTTGTGATACAAGAGTATGCTTTAAATGTACACAATTAATACAAAAGGTCACATGCCACTTGTTCTGATACTAAAGTCATGTAAATTACTTCCCTTTTTTAGTTTCCAAGAGGGCATGAACTTTTAAAAGCTTACTCCTTTAGAACAATGCTTGCTTGGTGTCCATACCTACATGCTATCTTGATGCAAATGACCTTACAATCACTGTGCTCAGACACAAAAGTACCACCTTTGTTTTCCAAGAACAGACTGCTGAAAGTAAGTAATGAGAAAGCCTGAAATTGTTCTAGAATAAATACACTTACCAGCTGTGCAAAACGAACAGCTGCAACTCCCTTTGGGGGTAGGCCTTCACGAGCCAAGAAACACAACCCTCCAGTCTGAAAGAAATAAAAGAATAAAAAAAATTGTCAAGATATTGATGCGTTTGTCAAAATAACTTTTCTTTTTCTGGACTTCAATACAATAACCATTCTTCTACTTACTAAAATGTTTGGGCTGTCACAGTCACAAGACTTGCTTACTCGGATGAATGTCTTTTCGCATCTTACACACCTATGGATCACAAACATGAAGAATGCACTTAAAATGTAGTTAAGTATGATATTTAGTCCTCAGTGAAACTTGATTACATAGCATGCCTGTGAACAGCATCAGCAACTTCATTAGTTTGAACTGAAATTCAAAAGTCATTACTGATTTGTTTCTACTATCAGTGAAGCAGAAAATAAATCAAACAATTAATTATCAGAATAAGAATTCTGTTTTCCTTCCAGTCCAAAGCCTGCTTTTTAGTCACACTAAAGCAAGACAAAAAAACCAAACTGCTGGCCATACAAGAACTTCAGTGAGCACAAAACACAGTGGATTTGATACAGGGTTGAGGACATCCAATTCCCTGCCTTACAAAACTGTCATCCCAAAGATACAGTCTATTCCTCAGGAATATTCCATTTAAACTAGAATGACACGTTCAAATTTATCATCACAAAAGGCAAAGAGCACCCACCTGCTTCCTGAGGCATCTGAGGCAGAGAAGGACTGCTCACTTCCATTACAGTGAATGCACAATGCTTCTTTCAGCAAAAGACCATCGACGCTTCTTTCCACTGAGTAGAAAAGAAAAGCAACTGTGACAAAACTGCCTGATGCAAAGTGTCACACAGGTTAAGATAAGTGTGAAAAGATTCAGCTACTGTGCAGATCTAAAATACATTCGAAGAGTCTATTTGGTAAAAAACAAGAGCACAACATGCAAATAAGATCCACTATAAATGCACATTCATGTATGTATGTATGTATGCGTGCACTGCTTATAGCTGTGCACATGCAATTTAGTTTTGAATGAGAAATGCAACATTTCTTGTCTCATTTGGCTGTTCTTCTATTATTTATTCTAAATAAGATTCAAAGAAAGGCCTCACTGCAAAGCAAAAATTCAAAACAACAAGTTTGCAAATTACTGGGAAAAAAAAATTACATTTAATCTGAAATTATTCACGGAAATGTCACAATTTCCAAGTTTCAAAACTGAGTCTTCTACCAACTATATCATCTGGCAAGAGATTTCAAATCTAATTATTTAAAAAAAATCAAAAGAGAATCAAAGAAACTCAAAAAAATATAGTACTAATGTTCTTCCTGCATGTCAAATTACAGAATCAGCTTTCCTCTCAATATTTTACCATAAGGCCAGGAATGTATTTTGTAACTCTCATAAAGCTCCAGGTGGAAGTCTGGTACTCAGTATTTTCCAGATTCCTAGGAAAACTTAAAATTATTGATCTGGAAAACAGATCAGTGATTCCCCACTATACTCTGTCGGAAATGTAAAGTGGACATTTGTAGAACTTATTCAGAGAATTACTGGCACTCCATCTCTTTGAAAATAAGGAAAATTAGAGGTCCCAAGAGCTTTTATGTTTTATACCACTGGTGAAAACTGTACTTTGCTACTGCGTTTCTACTATGCAAAATAAGCAAAAATCCATTTAACACATACATTAAATTTGACATTATTTTTCTGTCTACTGAAAATCATCTGCAACTACTAGAGAGCATCAAGTAATAAGCAGAGATATAGGGAAACACATCTCAGAAAGTCACAAGTACAGGTGTCTCAGGAAGGCATGAAATCCACTGACAGTAATGCACAGATATTTGCTTGGTTTGCTCGGCCTGTTCTCTTCCACCTACTCCCGTAGCTATAATTCCTTTACTGCTCTTTATACTTCAAAATATTGCAATGTTTTTATAGTCTATATTGACATTGTTTTTATTCCAACTTTAATGACTCCATCTATTGCCAAAGAGCTTGAAGGAAGTGATACATCAGTAGTCACTTATGGAGTGTTTCCATAATAGTTTTTATTGCAATGAGCAATGGTATAGATTTATCTATTGTCTTTCAGAAATGACAGTGAAGATCAAGAGCAATGTTGAATTTTTACATTAGAGATGAACACATCTGTAAAATTTTCTTCCTTATTTAACAGAAGAGCATATCTTAGTAAACTCTATCTAAAACAAGTGCTATTATCTCAAAATTGGCATATATTTTTTACCTAGTATTTCATTATTGGGGCATTTACAATTTCCTTTTGAAGTCAGGCCTTTGGGGCAAGCAATACAATTCCACCCATCTTGAGTAACTCCACTCTAAAATAAAACATAAAACTATTAGAATTTTCAAAAACATAAGGATCACTCAGTATCTGTGAAGAATGCCAGCCATTAGTTACTAGAAAATGTGTTTAGATAAAACATTGATAACATTCATGAAGCTTTTAAAGATAAAAAGGCTAAACAATCTGGCAAAAGTAATTTCTAGAAGACACACAAAAAAAGTTAGGCTCTTCCAAACATGTTAGCTTACATTCTTCAGGCAAAATAAAAAGCAGAATGTTTAAAAAGAGATACACTGAATAAACATAATGCATACACAAGACATTTTGCATATAAATTGCATATTGCCTATAAATATACAAAAGTAATGGAAATGGAAGAGTTTTAAGTGAAGCAGCTCATATAATTGTTTGGAATTTTGTACCTACCCAGACAGTTCACAAGCACACTCATTTATAATATGAAGTAACTGCACTACAGACAAAAACCACTGAGGAAAATAAAGATAACTGCTTCTCCTCAAGTGCTACTGATGTTACTCCCTTCTCCACTATCATCATTTTATCTTTGAAGAAGCCTTGGCATATCAAAGGCAAATGACACCATTGCAGGAAAGAGGAAGAAACAGCAAAAGATCACAACACAAAAGGATATGTGCCAAAGTCTTTGTCTAACACAGCAAGAAGATAGACAGAAAAGAGAAATTACCTACATAGCCCATTAGCCATTGAACACCTAACTCAGGCAACTAAGCTGTTCTCCTGAGAGTTCTTCTAGAGTTATTGAAGGGAAAGAAATATTCAGAGGGCTTCACCCTCACAAGTTGATTTGCTGGAAAAATACATTTCTATAGTGGGAAAAATCTGGTTAAGCCAGGTGTCTCTGGATCAATGCTGAGACTATGACACAAAATTATATCTTAACTTGTCAAGGAAGGTCAGAAGAACTGATCAAACTATATTTATAATTAAAATAACATAGTAGGAGCAGCTCATTTTAAAGTAAAAAGATGAAACATTGTGGATTATGAAAATACAACCTAAATATTACAACAATAGTATTCATATAAATAATCAGTTAAGATACCTATGAGCTGAAAAGCATCTTTAACATTGTACAGAGTTGTGCTCTGTGGGCAAGGACAAAGCGGAGAAGAAAAGCAATGGAAGGAACTTAAACACTTAAAAAATTCTTATTTCGTCTGTGGGATCAAATTTGTAATGAAAAAAAGCCTGCAAAATAATAGAAATAGACAATTCTAAATTGAAAAAAAATTCTACATATAAGCATGGTCTTAAAAATTCCCAATCAAAGACTATTATGCAAATTTTTTTTAAAGTAATGAAAAATAACTTGAAGTCAAGATAAAATTTTAAATAAAAAAACCTCAATGGTTGTGAATAGTATTTTATCATTATGGTAAACATGAAACATTCAATACTTACAGTATTTTCTGGGCACTTTTCACAAGTAACAGAGAACCCACCATTACCAGAAACCATCCTGTATCCAGGCTCACATACACATGAACTACCTGAAGAAAACAAAACAAATGCACTTTTAATCTACAGAAGACTGACTGGCTGTAACAGAATACTACAATTACTACTGTCAAGAGATCAAGATGGATTATTAGATAAAACACTGAGTTGGGGAAGAAAATCATCCTCCTTTTTAAAAAATGCCCATGTTACAGTTTGCACACAGATGTTACAAGGCTGAGGGATCTACCAGGGTGGAACAGGGACCCAGAGCTTGTATTTTGTGTATTTTTAAAATTAAACCAAATTTTACCAGTTCTGGTAAACCACTTCTGGTTCTATTACCAGATCTGGTAATAGATAGAATCTCTCCATCTAAATCTTGCCACAGCCTTTCCTCTCTACAAAACCAGCATTAACTGTTTGTATACAGGTTTTAGTTTTTCAATTTCAAGTCCTAAAATCAAAATGTGTTCCTATGAAAAGGTTTCTCAAAATACAACTGTTGTATGAAAAGCTGTTTTAAACTCAAGGCTTTTAAAATTGTGCAGGGGGATCCAAGGTATATATTGAATGGTTTCAGGGAGTGAGCAGAACATACTAAACATTTTGTATGAAATTAATCAAACACCATTTTCATGGCACAGTATAATGCCTATCTGCTAGTGCTCAACAACTTTTTTTTAGAAACTTTTCCTGTCTCAGTGTCATGAACTTCTCTCTGTACTTTTAAACACATACCACAAACCAGAATGGATTATATGTACTAATAAATTATTTTTATAGTTTAAGCTTACTGAACTGCGCAGACAAAAATAATGTCAATTTCAGTGGTAAGTTTTATAACCTTAAAGTACATGCTAACAAGACCAGCTGTACAGAAATATTTGCTAAAGTGATCAACCATTTCTACCTAACTCTAAAGAAGAAAAAGCCCAGTTGGATTAGATCAATGAAAAGTTATAGTTGTGACAGTCACAGTGACCATACCTAGATTTTTAGGCACGTCACCTGAAAGCAGAATCCAGACTGCTGAGCTAGCCAGGGAGTGTATGGGAAATCACAAATGGAATTCAGTCGAGATGCAAAGAGCACTGAGTGGCACCTACCTACACCACCCCAGTCAGATCTGCAGGAAAAAACATAAACCCTTGACCTCCCCTTGGAATTTTCCTCTCCTTGAACCCTTTATTTAGAGGAAGAATCAGCCTAAACGGGAACTATGGATTTAGACACCCAGGTTATCAGGGGACCTGAAAACAAACAGTGTATTTTTTCCCAGTAAGTGAACTATGGGGTTATTCTCTAGGGCACCATGGTGGTGGAGGAAAAAATGAGCAGCTTTCATGCAGCAGCTGTGAACACAGCCCTGCACATCACTGCTTCCAACTGAACGCTTTAATACCTCCTTATGCCCTAAAGAAAGCAGCCAACTATCTGTATATCCCTGACAGTACTAGTACTGTCAGGCTGCGTTTTATCTGCTCTAAGTTCCCTGGTGGGACTCGGACCAGCACAAGCACAGCCGGAGATCTCCGACACTTGGTGTCTCAGACATTCAAGTTCAACGAGGAGTTTCAAGTTACAGAAGCGTTCGCGAACGTAAATTCAGGGTCCTGTGGAATTTTACAGATGAAAATGCAAATACAACACAATGCTTGAGCAAAGAAAGGTTATTAGGAAAAGGCTGAGAGTCATTTCTCTGAGCTGATCTCAGATACATCACAGCTGCGCTGGGGCCTCTCAGGTCTTGCGGGATCCCGGCCTTTTCGCGCCCTTCCCAGCGCTGCCCGAGGGCGGCTGTTTCACCGCCGCAGCCCGGCCCGACCGCGCATCTCCCGCTGCTGGGGGCGGGTTCAGCGCGGAGCCCTGACCCCGCCTCGCCATCGCTCACCGCCGGCGCTCTGCCGCTGGTGGGCCCCGCAGGGCGCGCAGGCCAGGCGGGAGCTGTCGAAGTAGCGGTCATTGCCGCAGTCGGCGGGGCGCTGGAGCGGGACGGAGAAGCCGCGGGCTGGGGGCAGCGCCGCCGACACCGCCATGAGCAGCGCGGCGGCG
>VXBU01006602.1:323799-419272 GCA_013400315.1 Bombycilla garrulus | reverse complement strand
CATGGCCACCGCGCGCCCCGCCCGCGCGCGCCCATTGGTCAGAGCCGCGCGGGACGGCGAGCGCCGGGGGCCTGCTGCCGCAGAGCGCGAAACGTCCGCGGGGCGGCCCGCGGGATGGGGCGCAAGTCCGAGTTTGTGTATTTAGTCTGCAGAGAGCTTTGTTCGTCTTGTGCAAGATCAGGAGAGAGAAATGAGAAGACACCGAGGCGAAGACACCGAGGCCGAGTTTGCAGTTTCCGGTACCTCGTCTCTAGAACTGGTGCACAGTGTATCATACAAACCTAACTAACACGAGTTTGTAATTTCTCCCCAGAGAGAAAAGTGGTAACAAGGTGAAAACAAAAATTGCCTATAGAGTAATGAATGCTCAGTCAAAGTTGTTCTCCTTTACCTTTTACACCGTTGTCACTCTCTTCATCACATTCCACAGAATCACAGAACGGGTCCAGTTGGAGAGGACCCCAATGGATCATCTGGTCCAGCCATCCCAGAGCACACGGCACAGGAATGTGTCCAGAGAATCCTTGAATATCTCCGTGAGGGAGACTCCACAGCCTCTCTGGGCAGCCTGTTCCAGTGCACCAGCACAGTAAAGTTCTTCGTGCTCAGGTGGAACCTTCTGTGCATATTTCTGCCGGTTGCCTCTTGTCCCATTCCCTCAGATGTCAGAAAAACTTTGCCGGACACTGTATCCCGGATTTTAGTTATTTCTCATTGTCCCTCTCCTGCATGCTGATTGCCTAACTGTTATGATTTTCGACATAAGCATGTTTTATTTCTCACTGGATTTATTTTGTTGGCTCAACAACTGTTTAAAGGTTGAGTTGCTGTTTTCAAGTTGAGTTATCTGTCCCTAGGCTCAAGTTCATGTAAATTTGACTGTGTAAAGATGTAACTTTTTATCGGTGCGCTTGATTTGTGGAAACCTCCATCTCGTACCCTGCACAGAATAAACAATATCTTTTTTCTACAAAAACAAGACTCTGTCTGTGTTGAGAAAGCTCCTAAAGTCGGCAACATTGCTAGGTGAATCTACCATAAATAGTACAGCTTTATTCTTCTATGTAAAATGGAGCAGACAAGTACAGGAGATGCATAGAAATACAGGGGAGAACACGTAAAGACAGGGAAGGCAGGTAGGATAAACATTAGGATAAATATACCTCGCTTGCACAACCAAAGCACTTTGCCTCTGCTCTTCCCTTTATTTAATCTTGAACCTTTCCTTCTTCTCTTCCATTCCTCCATCCCTGCCTGCCTTTCCTCTCACAGCCCAGGCTTGAGCCAGCCCCGAGGTGCGTTAGAAATCGCGTCTACGAACGGGACAAGCAGCGGTGAGCGGTGCCTGAGGCTCGGCACCACGGCAGTGAGCCTGAGGAGAGCGCACAGCGCGGCAGCGGCGCTCGGTCACCGTGAGACCGCTCTCTATGTTCACCTCTATCACTGTACAGCTGTGTCAGTGCGCATATCTAGAACCATTCAGACCCGTTATTACACAGCTCCCTCACATCTAACACAGGGACGGCAGACGCGCCTCCAGGGCAGAGAGCGCATGCTCACTGCGTGCGGCGGCAGCGGAGGGGGCGGGGCCACAGCGCTGTCCGCCCGGCCCGGAGGCTGCGCGCGCAGGCCCGCGCTCGCGGGCCGGAAGCGCTCGAGCGGCGCAGCTTCCCCTCAGCGTTGGGGGGGGCGGTGCAGGCGGCGCCATCTTGGCGGAGCCGTGCCGGGAGCTGCGGGCCCCGTCCGAGCGGCGTGTCCGGTGGGTGCGTGGATGGATGGCGTGAGGGACAGAGCACAGCTCCCCGGGGTGCGGCGTGTGGCCGAAGGCGGCGAGGAGTTCGCCGCTTCTCGGTTGCCCGACCCTCGCGGAACCGCTGCGCGGCCGCTCCGTTTCCCCGGCCTCCTCGCGTCCCTGGGCTTCCCATTCCCTTTCCCTACTCCCGGTGCCTCCCTCAGCCCTGTCCCGGTGTCGGGAAGCAGACGGCTTCTCCGTGGGGGCGGAGCTCTGGCGGGCCGCCGCGCTGGGGCGGCCTCCCCTCGCCCCGTGCCCCTCGGCCGGTCCCTGCCCTGCCGCCCCGGCGGCTCCTTCCAGCAGTGCTGGTGCTCCCGGGGCTACTCGCTCGGAAGCGGTTCCGTGCTACATTCGACCGTGTAGCGGGCCCAGCTGCAGAGCTCATTCGTGTTTTCCTTCAGCACTGTGAAAACTATTACTCGCAGCAGCCTGCTTCCTCTATTAAGGCTTAATCTGAAGAACAGAATGCTTCCCCTGTTCCGCTGGTTATACTATACTGGTCCAGTTTCGTAGTCGGGTGTTTGTCTGGGTGTTCTTTCTAGCTTGCAGTCTGTGTAATCTTTCAGTGTTATGATAAAAACACTAGTCTAGTGCAGACTTAGTTTCCTACTGTGTTTCCAAGTTGTGGATTATTTTAATGGCTTTAACGTTTGGAATTTCCCGAGGCTGTGGAAGAATAGGTATTGTACTGTTTTCTAGCCAGTTTTGCTCATATATAAAATTTTATAAAACTGTGTACACTTCTGTGCTTTTAAGTTGTGGCATGAAGCTGTTTATTTGTTCTCCAAATCCTTGCTCTCTGAAGGTCCTGGTTCAGTTAATGAATTGCTCTTACTTTTCATGACAAGTCAACTCTTTTTGGTTATGCACTTAAATTGTTGGATGGCTTGTCTATGCTTTCTACTCATATTTGATTGTTTACTATACAGTCAGTAAGAGCTATTATTTGAACTTGCATTTGTTTATGGACTTTTTAGAGATCACATTATGACCTGGAATCACTGTGTCTGGTTTTCACCACTGAAGGTTGTGTTTTGTATCCCTGGTGCACCGTGGAGATCTTGCTGTTTATCACCGAAGAATTATGGAGGAGAGCTCTTGTGAATGATGTTTAAAAATTGGGATAAGGAAGCGGAGTTGTGAATCCAGAAGTGCTACAGATTAAATACATCATGAAGTAGCAGGGCAGCGGATTTGCTTTTTCAAGACGTGAAGGTGCTGTATGAAAATTCTGCCCTTGAATTCTCCATGCTTTTGGGCACTGCCATTGCATCTGTTGAGAAGACACGTTGTAAAGTGTTCTGGGTCTGGCTGGGATGGAGTTAACGTTATTCACAGCAGCCGACACAGTTCAGTTTGGATTTGTGGCTAAAATGGTGACGACACATCGGTGTTTTGGCTGTGGCTGAACAGTATCAAGGCTTTATCTGTTTTCCCTACTCTGTTCCTCCAGTGAGTGTGCTTAGAGTAGGTGAGAAGCTGGGAGGGAGCTGACCCAGACTCACCAAAGGGATATTCTGAGACATGTAACGTCGTGCTGGGCAACAAAAGCTGAGGTAGAGGAAGAAGTATTTTGATGGTTTTGGTTTCTTTGGGAGGATTTTGGCTCCCAAGGCTGTTGTTATTTGGAGGCAGGCTGGTCATCAGTCAGCCTGTGGGAGGTAGTGAGTGATTTCCTTAGTTTTGTGTTTTTCTTTCAAGTGATGAACTGTCTTTATCTCGATGCACATGTTTTCTCGACTTTGTTCTTTCCCATCCCGTTGAACAATCGGCTGTGTGGGTGCTTGGCTGCCGGCTGGGGTCACTCACCACAAAAGTACAGAGAACAGATGGTCTTCAGTGAAGTTTCTAAACGGGCAGTTGTTCTCAGTTTGTTGTGCTTACAGAGTGCTGGTGCAGAAGTGGCCTGGAGTCCCTTAGTGACAGAATATGGGCTTTGCTCTTGTTTTGTTAAGGTCAGATGGAGTGACAGTTATGTTATTGACAGCTAACTTGTCAGGGTCTGGTGCTTTATAGAGCAAGGTTTGTAGGAGGAGTGTTCTCAGGTGCTCAGAGTGTTGGGCTGTTGTGTGTATTTTAAAGGGATGCAGTAATTTGCTACAGAGGCTTGTATTTGTTCTGAGACTGTTGTGCTGTTTATTATGTAATGTCAGAAAATGTTGAAAATCAGGGTATGTTAAGTCAGTGTATTCAAGCTTTTCTTGTTCTTATGTTTGCAAGGCAGCAGAGTAAGGATATAGGGGAAATACTGAAGTTGGCTGTGTAAATTCAGGTACTTCCTGAAGTTTCTCCTTGTTGGATATTGTTGCTCTTTCATTTGATGGTCTTTGCTGTGTACATTAAGTGCAGTGCTGGACTGGTGAGTAGCATACTCTTGTTGTGAAGTTTGAAACCAGGTGGATTTCAGAAGAATGGATGTGCCGTGTAATCATGAGATGGACCTAAGCGTCTTTCAAGAACTCAGTTGGGAACTGTTCCCTCGATACCCTGTCAGTCTGTTTCATTGCAACAGTTCAGTGTGACACAATTGATGACCAAGTAATCTCATCGTATTTTCATCGTTTCCAGAAGTCAACTTAAATTTTGAATTTCTTTTGCTTCTAAAATGGAAACAGAAAGATGCAGTGCATGGCATCTTGGAACATGGAAGGAGTTCTTCACTTGGGTTCATAACATGCTTGGCTTTAGTATTAGCCACTGCTATGGATGGGCTGCAGCAGTGTAGCACAGTGTGTAAAGCGAAGTACAGGTATCAGCCATTAATTATGTTTCGTTTTCTTTCCACAGTTAAGTTGATTTTACAGAATTTATCAGGTCTCCAAAGCAGAAACAGGTAAGCTGCCAAAAGCTTAACACTTCACACTGAGTATTACAAGATCATGCACAGCCTTTTTTCCTCACAGACTTGTGGCTGGCAACTAGGATATGCTTGTGGCCGCTGCAGTTAATACTCTGACTACGCCAAAGAGACAACATTTTTGAGTGCTGAGAAAACATACATTATTGAACAGAACTGATCCTGGGTAGAGCAACTTGTTAAAGCAGTAAAGTCATCACTGTTTGTGAATTACTTCATTTTCCAGTGACATAGTTGTTCTTTTTTCTTTCTCCTTTCATCAGTTAGTGTCCTGTTCAAAAGTAAACTGGATTTGTTTTTGTTCCTTAGGATTGGGCAGAGATCTGTGGCATATAGTAACTATGCTGTGAAAGACTTGAGGTGTTCCTTAGGTATTGTGGATGGTGAGGAGTGACTTAGGTGGATTTTGTTGCCCTTAGGGTAGGGAATATTGATAGATTTGTGCACGTGTGCAGTGGAGTAGCTAATTGTTCTGACTAATCAACATTCAGTGAATTGTGTTTTAATCTTGTTCTCGTGAACTTGTGGGTTTTTTGACACCTTCTCTCTTTATGAGACAAGGGCATTCATTAAAAAGGCTCTAGCTTCTTAAGTGATAAGATACTGTAATAGCTGAGTACTAAAGACGTGCTATCATGTGTACCTTTTTGTCTGCAGGTGATTTTTGCTGTGGGTTGAGCTCAGCATGGCTGTAGTCATCCGTTTACAGGGGCTTCCTGTTGTTGCGGGTCCTCCAGATATTCGTCGTTTCTTCTTGGGATTGAATATTCCTGATGGAGGTGTGCATATTATTGGAGGAGAGATTGGGGAGGCTTTTATTATATTTGCGACAGATGAAGATGCACGGCGTGCCATGAGCTGTTCGGGAGGGTTTATCAAGGACACGCGCATAGAGCTCTTTCTCAGCAGCAAGGCAGAGATGCAGAATACCATAGAAATGAGCCGGAAACGATTTGACCGTGGGGGACGAGAAACTATGTCTGGCTCTAGAAGAACGGGTGCTAATGGTTCTAGTACATCGAGTGTTGGAGATATACCACATTTAGTTACATCTTCTCCAAAAGGAGTAAGGAAACCTAGTTATGGGCCACCGAACCGCCTGGAGGCTGGTTTCCATACCAATGGCACGAGATACGGTGATACGGGGATACCTAAGTCAAACTATCAGTTAAGGAAGGATTCTCACCCGTATAACCCAGATGATCGTTACTTATTCCTACGTGGTATACCTTACTCTGCCACAGAAGCTGAAATACGTGCTTTCCTTTCGGGGATCCGCGTGGATGGAGTGATTCTGGTTAAGCACCGCAATGGTTTAAACAATGGTGATTGCTTGGTAAAATGTGCTACACCCGGTGATGCCTTAGAAGGACTTAAACGTCACAGACAATACATGGGTCAGAGGTTTATAGAAATTAGTCCAACTACAGAGGAACGGTGGATTGAATGTGGTGGGAGGATAGACGTGCCAGATGAAATTGATCACTTTTTGTGCGAAGACCATTCGCCGAGAAGTTCAGGCTATGTGCATTCGAGGAAGCATTCTCGTTCAAGATCGCCAAGGAGACAAAGAACACATTCTCGTTCATCTCCCGGCCAGGAATATTACATACACTTAAGAAATCTATCTTTTAATGTGGAGAAGAGAGATTTGAGAGATTTTTTTCCTGATCTGGATATACACAGCAAACAGATCAAGATTCTAACAGATAAGCATCAGAAAAGGACTAGAGATGCCTTTGTGGTGTTAAGGAGTGAGAGAGAATATCAGGCTGCTTTGCAATGTCATAGAAAGGTTCTTCTCAATCGTCCTGTGTACATTTTTCCAATTTCAAGAAAGTCAATGTTGAAAATAATTGACTCTTGTGAGAGGAAAAGATCACCAGACAGAGATCATCTTGGACAGGCCATGTCAGAAAAAAGTTACCGGGAAGGTCATTCCAGCCCTAAGACTTGTGTTTATGTAAGGAATTTTCCATTCGATGTGTCAAAAATTGAAGTGCAAAAGTTCTTTGCGAGATTTGATATTGACGAAGATGATATTTACTTGCTCTATGATGAAAAAGGAGTTGGACTGGGAGAAGCACTAGTGAGGTTTAAATCTGAAGATCAAGCTATGAAAGCAGAAAATTTAAATCGCCAAACATTTTTGGGAACTGAAGTATTAATAAGACTCATATCTCAAGATCAGATGCAGAAGTTTGGTGTAGCTGCACCATTATCTGCGTCAAATGAAATGCACGGTCATTCACATCCGTATGACAGAGTTGATCTCTCCCGTCCGGTTGGTTCACCATCTGGGCCACCACAAGGGCCACCGATGCATTCATTTGGTCCCCCTGGGAACTTCAGGCATCATTCTGAATTTAGACATCCCCCTGAGGACTTCATGTGCCCTCCTAAGGATTTTAGGGGTCCGCCACCCCTCATGGATTTTGGTGGTGACAGTGAACCTTTTGGCAGAATGGAGTTTGGGAATAATAAAATGGGAAATTTTCCTGAAGGAAGATTTATGCCAGATCCAAATTTCAGTGGTGGTTCTGAACGTGTTGTTCCTATTCTATTGAAAAACTTACCTTTTAAAGCTACTCCTAATGAGATTCTGGATTTTTTCTATGGCTATAGAGTGATTCCGGAGTCAGTTTCTGTGCAGTACAATGAACAAGGATTACCTTCTGGTGATGCCATCGTTGCTATGACAAACTATGAGGAAGCTATGGCTGCTATTAATGAACTGAATGATAGGCCTATTGGTCCACGGAAAGTTAAGTTGAGTTTGCTGTAAAGGAGGAAAAGATGCTGTAATAACCTATTCTAGGTTTGACAGTATTGACAGTATTTTAATTTTTAACTACTGGAAGATGCAAAACAGTTTCCATTAACGGTTGTAAATAATACCCAGTTCAGTTGTTTAGCTTTTGGTTGAAATACCTGTAGGACATTAAATGTCGTACATCAAGGTATAAAGGGATGGAGTTGTAATGCTTTGGGGGTTTTTTTTTGGCTTTTTTTTTTTCTTTTTGGGTTTTTTTTTGTTTTGTTTTGTTTTTTGTTTTTTAGATTAATTCCAGTCTTATGTCTTTGCATCAAATAAAAACATAAGTGAAGTGCTGGTTGACTGACCACACAAATGGTTCAAATAGAAGATTTTCAGTGCTACCTGCATTAGTAAGTGACACTTCTTACTGAGGTTAGCTTAATAAAATTTTAAAAATTACAGATTTTTTTTTTTTATTTTTATGTAAACATTTCAGGTTTTATTCGGTTTCATGTGTTTACAGGCATTCCTGTTTAAGAGACTCCTGTTCTCATTAGCTGGCTTTGCAACTTTTTTAAAAATAAAAAGGAAATTGCCATTTAAATGTGTGTCTTATAATTAAAATTTGTATAGTTAAGGATCTCAACTCTTATGCTCAGCAGATTGGGTCTTGGTGAGAATGATGCTGGCTGTTTCGTCTGGAAAGAGTGAACTGGTAGTTTATCAACACAGCAAAGGATGGGTAGTTTACAGAGGTTGTAGAGGCTGTACTCATCAGTCAGGCTCTTTTCTCACACTGTAGTACCCTGAGGCAGAAATGAATGTTGGAATTAGATCAAGAATTCTGACTTCAGTGGTTTTGTTTTATCTTCACATGCTGCGTAATGTCAATCCTAACTGGCTAATGATGTCTGGATGGATTCCAGGTCAATCTCTGATTAGTTTTGGCTAACATCTGTCACTGCCAGCCAAGCTGACAACCAACTGTGTTATTTTCTTACGTAATAAATTAAATACTTATGTCAGCATTTAGAAAGTGTTGGTTTCACTGGTTTGTTACCAGCATATTTAAATTTTAGTTAGAAAGAAAAGGTAGCTTGGAAAAGCTGTGTCTTTAAGATTGAGGCTTAGTAGGAAACTTTGATTGTGTGGGCAAGGACTTTCATTGACATTGCAGCTGAGCAAGATAGATAGTATCTGTAGTACTAAAGGATTAGGTCTCAGTCCCCTGAAACTGAGACAACAAAGTTGCAACTTGGCAGTGACAACTTCTAACCTTTGCTTGTTTAATACCCAGAATTCCTACATTCCTGGAATAGGGAGGTCTCTATTCCAGTCCCCTCCTAAAAGCAAGTTTTGGCTAGAATGGGCTACTCAAGGCCTTCTTCATTGCATCTTTAATAGCTTTAAGGACAGAGCTGCCTTTCCAGTGAATGATCCCCTCTCACTGGAGGTCAAACCTTAATTACTTGATGTGAAGCCATCATTGTATTGCAGAACTTCCATGCCAGCTGTTTGGTACAAACAAACAAAATTTGTCCTGTAATATTTAAAAGGTTAGTGTAGTATTTCTTCTGCGTATTATTTGTCCTGTGTTTTAAGTGCCAAGAAAAAGCTTTTTGAATGATACTGCAAGGTCTGTATATGTGGATTCCTCTGAGCAAAGAAATGTAATGGCTAAGTTTTCAAATTCTGAACACTTAGCATACTGGTTTTTGCTTTCTGGTGGAAATTAACTTCAGAATCATACAGTTTTGAGTCCTCCTCTGAACTTAAAAGGAAGTAAAACCCAACAATTTTATGCTTTATTTAATTGCTACTGTAAAAGAGATCAAGGAGCCAGATGATGGTGCAGGGAAAATAAAGACATGAGAATCCTCAAAATAAACTTCCCTGATGGTCATGTTGAAAACTTCATTGTGACTATTTTTGTAAGCTAGTATCTCTACTACTAAGCTGTGTTGAAAATGTGAATACAAGTAACTTCTCCAGTTAATAAGTTTTAGGTGATTTGTTGATTTTAAGGCATTTCTAGTTACTACACAATAGATTTCAAACTTTGAGGCTGGAAAGGTAAGAGTTTACTAGGTTGTTTTGCCAGTTAACTGTGACATTATCTTTCAGAAAAACATCTGTTTTCAGAAAAGGTTAAGAGTAATTGCTATTAAGATACCATTAATTTTGCAGATGGCAATTTTTTTTCCCCCTTAGTGAACATATAAAAAGTATCATAAAGCTTGTAATGGCAGAGGTCATAATTAAGGCATTATAAAATGGTTTTTGTTTGCCCTGTAGCGATTTGTATTTAATTTAAAGCCAGATTAGAGTTTATGACTACTTTAGGTTAATCTGAAATGTCTGATTGATAGACCAAAAAAAAATCTAGTTTTTCAAGGTTGATAAAGAACTGTATCTCAAAGTATGTATAGATGCACTGAAGCATAGGAAACTTGGGAAGGGATGCCAGTACATCAGTTAAATAATCAGGTTAGTTGGCCAGTTGGTTCTTAGTTTGTAGCTGTTATCTGTTGTTTTGGGTCTCTGTCTGTCTGTCTGTCTGTCTTCCCCTGCCTCTTTAGACTGGGCATTACATTCTGATTTTGCCTGAATAGATGGTACAGGTGCACAGTGTGATGACAGCATTTCCTGATAATAGGATTTTTTAACATCAGATGTTTAGTGGTTTTGAGGCACTGTATTTCCAGTACAAAGGACAAATCGGAGACTGTCTATAATTACATGGCTTGAAATCCTGTTCTTCCTTTTTAAGTACCATCCATGTAGTAAGGAGTAATAAATGAAATGCTACTGTTTGTGATGCTAATATAAAACATGGCAAGTTTCCTTAGTTATGCCTTCTCTGAAGTTGGTTTTGCTGCCACTGTCCAAAAATTCTGATGTAAAAGACAACAGTTGTCTAAAGTTTGTCAAAAGCTAGAAATAGTGGTCATCTAAAGCAGCTTGAGGCATTTAGGGAAGGTCTAACAGGACAGTCTGATAAGCACCCTTAATCCCAAAGGGAATGGATACAAGCCTGCATCATCTAGTTGGCAGTAATAAAAAATACAAACTAGTGAATGGAATAACTGCAAGTCAGTCTTGCAGTATGCACTTGTACCGTAAGAAAATTCTTTGCAGAAGTATCTATTGGTAATATTTAATTCTTTACTAACAACATCCCAGATTTTTATTCTGGCTGGGAAGTATTTCAGTCAATTCTGTGGTTTTGAGGTGACAATTTCTGTGCAACAATCAAAGTTGCAGGACCAAGTTGCCCAGCACTGTACTTCTTTTCTGGAAGTTTTTCTGTGATTCCTGAAGTTGACTTTTTTTGTGACATAGGGAGAACAAATTTTATGCTTTTGAACTGCATAATCTTTTAGAGGGCAAGTAACCTAAACAAAACTGCCTTTTTTTCTGAATTGCTTTCTCAAGGCATAGTACACAGATACTTGCTGTTTGTATCTATGTGTATTATATGAAAACCTGAAACTGTTAGGAAGTTGGGCATCTGTCTTGGAGTTGGACTACTTTGTTGTGTGTGAAATGGTGGAGTGGTGATCACCAGAATTCTGATGTGATACAACTATTTACTGAAGTTCCTTACTTGCTGAAATAGATGGGAATTAGTTATGTAGATACTTTTAAAAATATTGCTCATTGGTATTTACTCCTTGCCAGTAGTAATTCAATGTCAATGGTATGTAATGCTGTTGTAAAATTATTTTCTGGGTTTTAAACAAAACTCTGTATAGTGAACTTTTTACTTATTTTAATCTCATTTTTGGCAAAACCTGTTTTTTAACATGTCAAAACAGGTATGCATTGCATACTTTGCATCAGTGGACAAAAGTAGCATCAATATTATAAATGCACGTCCTGGTTTATTTCTGTAACTGAAAGATTTTTTTATAACTTAAAATGGATTCCCTAGTCACAAGTTTAAATTCTTCTGCATTTGTTCTTTAGCAGATACTGAAGCTGGAGGTGAAAAGTGTGGTAGCAGCTTTCTGACAGACAACCATACACAGCTGAAAAATGAACACATGTAACCTCTGTCTCCAAACAGGATAAGAAATTACACTCAAAATGTGTAATTTCTTGTATGTTTGATGGAACCAGTAACTGAAACATACACTTAAACACATGAAATCTGAAATACGTATAGCATGTCAACTAATATAATAAACATTAACCACATAGAATATCCACTAGTTTTATCATGAAGGCACTTTTATTTAAAAGCAAAGCAGCATTGAACATGAGATTCTGGGCCAGGTCCTTATTTGTGACTTCATTCTGTATGTGTAAAGGAATCAAAAGTCATCTGAACCTGAAGAAAGCCTGAGGAAAATGAAAATAAGGAAAAAAGTACACCTCACCATGCCTTCTGCCATCCAGGGTGGACAGCAAAAAGAAATCTTAAGAGGTTCTTGCAAACAGTTTTTTAATTACTACAGTTACTTAGGGATGTATAAACCCAATTATAACAGTTACAGCTAGAGTACTTAGTAAATTCAAGAGGTGTATAGCTAGAGAGGTAATACTGGCAAAGTAACAACAAAACAATGTTCATAACTGCTTGAAAGCTTAGTGCAGTGTTAGGGACACTGTTTATCATGTAAGTTTAAGCAAATGTGATTACAATATAACATCTATGCAAATATAATACAGGCATCTATTTAAATGTTTCATTTTCTAGCTACTGACGTTGTCCACTTTCAGTGGATTTTTTCCCATTCTTTGAAACCAGTTTTTTGTAGTCTGGCACTATAGAATCAGTGCTGATTCTTGCTTCTGCTCGAATTCTAAATATATAGCCCTGGTGAAATTTTAGATCAAACATACAAAAGCCTTTAGGTGAAGGGGTTTTTTTTCCCCCTTAATTAAAAAAAAAACCCCTCTTAGAATAGCTTTGTTATCTCACTTCCTTAGTAGCATCAAATTCCTCCTCCTCATCCTCCTCTTCATCATCTTCATCTTCCTCCTCCTCCTCTTCTTCATCTTTTTTTAGCATTCTGCGGGAAATCTACAATAAAACAAAAATAAAAATCCAGCAAAAGTATATCAACCGTTTGTTCTCTGCTAACAAAATATAATTCTCCATTGGCATTTTCAGTATAAATGTTGAGGGTTTTCATTTGGGGGAAGGGTAAGTTATTTATTAACTCTTCAAAACATCTACACAAATGGAAAGATACCGGACAGAATAAAAATACTGTAATGATTTTTAAAAGCTAGTAGTACTTGACAACTATTACAGGATAGGGAAAATGGTATTTTTATCCAATTAATGCTAAAAATCAATAAGATGCAAATCAGTTTTTTCCTGGGTTGGCTGTTGAAACAGCAGGCTCAAGATGAGTATTAGGGCCTAATCTTATCTTGAAGACATCAGACCTCTTCCAGTTAAAAGCTCAAAACTGTGCTGCTCTAAGCTTTTTACTTTTTTTAAAAAAAGAATGCATTAGACAAACTTAGTAAAAGAATCTTGATTCATAAATGAACTTCTTTCCCTGCCCATCAGTGCTTGCCTTTAGAATGACTCCTTTTTGGTTCATCAAACATTAAAAAAAAGTGCCAGCTGCCAAGCTTTCATCTCATTTGATAGATTCTGCAGTCTGTACTTTTTTTTTTAAAGAGGGCTCAATCCAATTCCTATTGAAGATAGATGCTTCACAGACAGTGCAACATTTACAATTTAAAGAAGGATATATGGGTGTTCTTTTTTCCTTTCCACATGAGAAAAAGAACATTGAAGACAGTCATCTGGAATGCTTTTGAAAAATTATTTCAGGTTCAGTAGTTCTCTTAAGGGCATCTGCAGCTCTAATTTTGGTTATGTTTTCTGTGTCTTCTCCCATACAAAAACTTCTGTAGTGAAGTGTACTGAAGATAGAGCTTGCCTTTTTTTTAAAGCAGCCCCTATTTTAAAAGTTCTTAAATGCTCATTATTAAATTGACTTCTGAGATGTTATAATTCATACAGCCACGTATGTAATGTTTTTTTGTGTGTGCATGAAGCAAACTGTAGTCATTGAACTTCTGAAAGCAGAAAAATCCTTACTCTTGTTAATGCTCACAAAGTACGTAATTTAGCTCAAAGCAAATACTTGCTTAGAAATTCCTGAACACAACAGAAAATGGAGTTAATCATTGGGTGAAGCTGGGTTAACTTGAGAAGAAATGTCTAAAGCAGCAGTCTCTGTGAAAGAAGAAAAAGACAATGGCAGTGATTTGTAATTCGAGTTTAAGGAATGCTACAGTTTCAGCCTGTTAAGGTAAAATGAATTTCACTGAGACAGACTAATTTTCTAAGGTTTTTTTTTTTCCTAGTTCAGAGCATCTGAAATTCTTCAGCAGAACTTGCATCATATTTCTGAAAAAAAGCTCCTCCCCTTTCCTGAAATAAGAAGTGTTTTGGCTTTATGGCTTTTTTCTGCTCACTATTCAAATATCTCTGACCATGGAGCAATTCAGCAAATAGTATATTAAATATTGTCATTTGTGGTACTAAGATGGCTATCCCTAAGAAGCAAACTGGATCAGGGAAGGAAAGCGAGAAAAGAAACTATGCAGTTTAAATCAAAGTTGTTATGCCAAAGAACTAAAACATACCAGTATTGAAATTTAATTTTTTATAACTTAATGCAAAAAAAGAAGGATAAGTAATTTGTTGACCATAAATAATTTAATGTAAAAATTAATTCTGTGAGTTGCATTGTAGATGGTGACTGTCCTTGCTTAAGCAGTTCAGCTCCAGTGTTTCACTGCAAATACTACTACAGAAGCCATAGCAATTCTCTCCACGTGTCTTAGTGTTGGAACATTTGGATGCAGACATTTTCAATAATGGTTAAAATGATACTTTGCTGTCCTACAGAGTCTCAGTGCAGAAGTTTGTTATATTTGATGTATGTAGATAAAGCTTGTGGAGTTAAGTTTGATTTGAAATATCTAGAAAAGGTCACTGTGTTTTACTACAGTTCAAAAACATAAGATATACTAACCTGGATTGGTAAACCAAAACATTGAGGATAAATTGCAAAGTGAAGTGTTGCAAAATGAAGGACATAGCTCTTTGTGAGAAAATTAATCAAGCTCAAGGAGTGCTTTAGATTTTTAACATACAGATAATACAGAAAGTTAGTCCACAGAGCCAGAAATAAATTCAAGGATAGTATGTTTTAAAACCTCTGAAAAGACCTGAACTGTGGTACTGGCACACTTTATTCCATCTGGTATGCAGAGACTTCCCACACTGTCTCCCACCTACAGGTCAGTGCTTGTGTGTATGTGTGTGTGTGTGTGTATATGTCTGTCCTCTCCTGCCCCACTTGGGCTGTGTGATTCTGAACTGCTTCCCACATTATTTATACTGCTTTACGCTGGAAATTGCAAAGTACTACATTTGTACTACAGTCACGACAGGCAGTAAATGACTACTGTGTAGCAGGAAACTGTATTGGTTGAAAATCCAGAGTGAAAGATCTACAGAAAAGATAAAAATGAGTCACTTGAAGGTTTTTCTGAATACAGCATGTTTTTTTTTTTTTTTATGAGCTGTTTGGTGGTTCCAAAGATTCAGCACCATGCTATTTACAGAATCAGGAAGAGCTGCCTGTTCTTCATTGCCCTTTGGTGACTGCACTGGTAGGGTGTTCCACCCCTTTTTTCTGCCATACGATCCTCCTCTGCAGACACACTGCACAGCCAAGATGACCTTATTTTGAACTGCATTGCAGTTTTCCTCTAGGTCTAGATGACTTCCTGTTCTTTTCAGGTTAGTTAGGGGTTATGAGAACACTAAACACCCAAAGTTATAAATAAGAGAGCAGTGTAGGAAATGAGAAATGTTAACTTGCAAGTTAGTCAAAATGGAGTTTCATTCCATCTCTGGGAGAAATCAATGTACATACACTCAGTTTTCTCTTGTTTTGTGTTTTTTTTCTCGCTTATATTTTCTGAAGTAGCTTGAACATGAAATTTGCTTGAGTGATAGAGAAGACTGGCAAGTTACTCAGTCAAGGTAGTACTTCATGCACTAAATCACTAGCTTGTATCTCTTCAGCTGACACAATTCATACTTTCAGCAACAGAACAGCTCAGCTGTAATGATCCATTCTGTGTTGAGAGCAGAGAAGGTGTAAAAGAAGTTTCCCAATAAAGCTTGCAATAAATTAAAAATCATTTAGCCATTTTGCAATGTCTGCAAGTTTACTGCTGTAAAAAAACGGCAAAGATATTTGCGAGGTAGCGGGTCCAAAAAGAGTGGCACTGTCTTCAACTGTTTCACTCATTTTTATCATTCTTTTCCTCACTTGCTGTGAATTTTTAGAGTATAAAGGGAGAGGTCTGTTGGTTGTGGGTTTGCTCTGCTGTTAGAAGGTATGAGTAGTCTGGATTAGGATCTAGTAGAGAGGCCACACTCTAGAATCTGAATACTAAAAATAGGCAAGTATTTAAAGAAGGTCACGGCTCTTTCAAATAAGCTCCCAGATCTCTTCTCTGCAAGATGCCACAGTTTGTTGATAGAGGACAAGTATTGCTGGAAATGGCATTTGTCAAAAGTAAGCAACACAGCTTTAAAAGCTGAGGGCTTTTTCCCTTCAATGATACAGCTGCATTATCAAGGGCTACATGTGATATTTATACGATTGAAAGTTTCTTCACATTTTTGATGGTCCCGAACTGAGTAATAACAGTGGATCCATATGCATTAGCTAAAAGGTTATCCTAGTAGAGCTTTAATACAGTGATTTAATAAGTAATATTTTTTCTTACTTGTGCTGCTCTCAGTGAAGACTTTGAGGAGCCAGTTCTTTGCAGGGGGGACTTGGAATTTGCACGAACTATGTCTAAGCGAGACCGATAGTCTGGTGGATAAAGTGAGCTCCGAAAAACCTAATCAAATGGAGAAAGCTGTGACTTAGATGCTTGCAAGGTAAGAATCACCGAGACTGAAGCCTGTAGAAATGCAGCATTGCATAATGAAACCTCATCTAGAGATGTACATCAACTGTAGTTTGGAACTGATCACTTTTAGCTGAAACAACATCCTTGCTTAACCTGAGACACATCAACATACTTATGTGGTCAAGGTAAACATTCTCCAGAGGTTTGAGGGTATTTACACAGAGAAAACTGCAGTGCTTTACCACCAATGTATGGAGCCGAGTTTCAGGCTAAGCTAGAAGTACGAACCCCAGCAACTCCCTCAAGGTCTCCACTTCTTGCAAAGATGAACTCAGCCCCTTCACAAGCAAATCCCTGCTGTCGGTCTGCATCAGAAAATGTTACTTGCAATGTACAGGAGATGTACAACTCAAGAAAAATGTGGGAAACCTCTTAGAATGCAGGGGAGACTGTAACATCCATTTATATTTTCAAGTTATTTCTATAACCAGTACAGCTATTTTTGAAAGACTTCAAGTCAAGGTGATGGTATACTATGGTCAGTATTTTTATGACAAAGAAATAATTGTCCAATTAACAGGAAATTTTAAGTAAGATTAGAAATTTGGTTGTGAAAGACAAAGTACTTACTTAAAAGAGATTTCTGAATTGGTGCCATATGACATTATAATTCTGAAACTAAAATAGTACAAAATTGCCATGGCATAGTTTAAATGAAGTAAAATTACCTAGTAGTCTCAAATATGACTGTCACTGAAGACTCATGGTTTTTTTAAGTCTTGTGCTAACTTGGTTCTGAGCTGTGTCGTAGACAAAATAAAATTATGACTGGTAGGATTCACAAAAAAAGACCCAACTTGTTTGACAAACCAAGCATATACACACAACACATATTTCAATGATATTAAGTTTAAAGGCCCGACATCCAGAAGAACTGCAATAATTAATAAAGGATGGAAAATCCTATCTTGGACTAGAGAGACTATAATTTAAATAGAAAAGAAATGGTGACTTGAAGCTGGTTACTGCCACAAGGCAAAACACCCCAACACAGTAAATAACAAATGTCTCTTAATTCTAGACCAGCCTAATAAAAATTATTAAAATATCAAAACAAGCAAACAAAATTCAGGTTAGAGGGAGATCTTTAATGCAGTAATTAGTCTTTACATAATCTTATCACAGCAATATAAGATTTTTTCTATATGCATCTTTAGAGCAAGACTCACTGCAGAAGTGTTCTTTAAAAACTATGTTTAGCTGAGCTTGGAGTGGTAATTTTGTGAGTCTCTTTTTTGTATTCTGTGAGAAGGATTAGATTGCCACTGCAGTTACTCTCTGTGTTCGCTGAGATTATAAACCTGCATGCTCTTGCTGAAGAAGTGCACAAAAAAGTTTGTTCTGGGAATCTGAAATATTTGTTGCATTTTTCTGTGTGGGACATGTAGCCCAACTGTGAAAATAGATTTTATACAGGAAGTAAACAGAAAACCAAATCTCAATCACTCTTACCTCCAAATCTTCATTTTCATCAATATTTTGGATATTTTGGTAGGCAGCAGTATATATCTCTAAAGCTTTCCCATGGAACAACATTTCAATAGTTATAAATTCAGAAAATATGTTCTGAAAGCAAATGAGAAGAAATGTTTTCTTAATGAAGTAAAGTACATTTGCACATCAAAAGTTACTGTATTTTGTGTTTGGTATTTATATGGTATAAATAACTGCATGATACTTAGTACTTTTAAGTAGTCAGACCTGAACTTTAGAAATTAAACATAATTGCTGGCTGGGCTATTACTTTTGCAGTTATTATTTAATAATAAATTCTAAATAAATACTTCAAAAGTAAAGAGGAAATATATTAGGAATAACATGCCTTACTGAAAAGTCACTTGCTAATCTCCAATATGTATTCACAAGATGTAGTCAGTCAGAATTTTTGCTGTTTTGAAGACAGTCTTTTATAACAGGTTGAGGATTAGTTATCTGTAGATTCTATACATATCTGTAATTTACAATCCTGTGAAATATTCATGAATATCATGAGATTTGCATTTCAGTGAATACAGAATGTTCCTAATCTTGCCCCTGACTAACTACAGTAATTTTGTTATGCAAGATGAAATATGAGCACACATACTTTGATGTCCCGTATCTTTTGTTTCTCAAAATTATCAATGGTTTCCTCTAGCTGCCGAGTTGTTCGAGTAGCATCCAGTGTTGCTCTCTGCAGTTCATTTTCAGCCTGGTAAAGTAACACAAAGGTGAAATTAGTCTTGCATTTGATACAAAGCTATTTGCTGTAATTGCCATGAAAACATTTAAGTCTAGGTTTGCAAAACAATATGTATCTGTGCTACAGTATTTTAAATCTGTATCTTAATGAACATATAAAGATGTCTTCTATGCTGTTGTGACTTTGATGTGAAACATAAAAAATGACCAACTGCAGCCAGTCAGGAAAGGAAAGTCCCTCTGCCCTGATTCATTTTCTCTAATAACCATGGGATAGTTTAATGAGCCAGCCCTGACACCCCATTGACAAGACAGTGACCGGATTTAGGTACTTAACCCAGCACAGGCCAGAGTGGGGGGTGAGCAGGAAAGATCACCCCTTGTTTTCTACTGCAGATCACCCTGCTGGCTCCAGAAAGAATCTTTTCCAGTACAGTGTACTGAACCTCATCTTAATAAGTTTTTACAAATTATAGCAGCAGCTGGAACTAATGTGCTTATCCTGTAAATATATAATTCTTGAAGGCTAGAGTTATTGTAATTTTTAGATTCAAATATATTTCAGGTATTTTTGTATTATTAAAATATCTTATAAAAAACATCTTCAACATGGCACTGGGAAGGGGACACATCAACCAATT
Source organism: Bombycilla garrulus (assembly GCA_013400315.1). NCBI lineage: Eukaryota > Metazoa > Chordata > Aves > Passeriformes > Bombycillidae > Bombycilla > Bombycilla garrulus. The sequence continues at coordinate 400,067 of VXBU01006602.1, read as the reverse complement.
CTTTACACATACATACAGTTTTTCTTATTTTGTTACTACAAAAAGCATTTTCGATAGCTATTTTAATTAAATATAATTATGAACTTCATAGAAAGTTCACTACCAGTTCATGAAGGATACTGAAACTATTCTGATTAAATCAAGTCTGAGAACTGTGCAGTATTACAAATTAACAGTGTACAGCTGTAAGAGCTTGTACTTGAAATCTACAAAATTTGTGTGTAAACTTTTGTTATTTTCCATGCATTTTTGGTCAAACATCATATACTAGTGACACTTTCAGGCTCAATTAGTAAGTATCATCACAAACCTATTTTGTTGTGAGATTTGAAAGTAGTATATGGATCACGTACTATATCCTATGATCAAGTTTCTACAAAACTGGAACTTAAGAGAGGATTTTTTTATATGGAAAAAGACATCACAAGCCCAATTCCTGTGATCTAGATTTTAGTGTTACTTATATAGAAACCTAAGGCATAAGCCATGCTCTATTCACTTCTTTGATAATCTTATTTCACAGGGTTATCAATTTGAAACAATCTCCTTTCAAAAACAGCCTAAAGTCTCAGCCACAGTTCTGCCATTACTGAACAAACAAAACTGATAATGTTCTTTAGGAGTACATGAGGTCACATGCTCATCTCTCTTGATTTTACCCAAAACACAGTAGGGAAGGACAGTTAAGAGAAGACATTTTGTGTGTTTTTAATTAGTTCAATCAGTCACCGTGTAAGTGAAGGCAGTTATTGCGCATAAGGAGCTCTTACACATACAAATACAGTATGTTATTTCTATGATACATTTGCTCCATATATCTTAGACTGGACATAATTTGTACACAGATACTTTGGGAGAGGAATTCTGGTTGTTGTAGAGTGAAGTGTCTGAAGTTGCAGAGCCTGCATAGTTTGGACAACAGCAGTTTGATATTTTCTCTTCTGAACACTCACCTGTGACTGGAAGTATTAGTAAAGGAAAAAATGGCAATGTAACAATATTTATGGATGTGTCCATTTTCACTTCTGCTTTTAATATACTGTGAACTATTTACCTTAGTTATTTCAAAACATCTATATATTTAATGCTGTTGTTGTCTAAAGCTTCTGACTGTAAGGTGTACAGTTGGGTAGAGCTTTTCCAGAATTCAGGTATCCAGGCCAAAACATTTGAGGAGAGCTGCTTGTTTTGGACTGAGGGTTTGGTTATTTTTAAAAGAATAAATTAAAAAGCAGGCAACCTACAGTTAAGCAAACTTCTTCAGGAAAAGCAATCTATTTTGATTTACAGAAGTGTATTTTTGTAGTTTTAAAAATCTGGTAATGTTTTCTTTTCAAAACTGTGTCAACACCCCATTTGTAAGATGGGAATGAGTACAGACCCTTTGCTATCTGTGGCCAAAGTTGTTCACTGCTACAACATCGCAGTTGCCTAAGAATAAGAGAACCCCTGCAGAAGCCCAGCTGCTGTGCTGTAATGTGGTAAAGCCTCTCAGACCTGAAAGCTGACCTGCATACACCCTCAAAAGCAAATGAACACATTTCTGCTCCTAATACCTTTCTATATGTTTTGTGTCAATCACTTTAAAATGCAAATATGCAGCATTTGATGCCTCTGACATGTTCAGAACCTGACTGTACTGAGACTTTTTAACTCTTCAGGTAAAGCCTTAAGTACAGAAAACAGGTATTGCAAGCAGCTGAGTGACAGAAGAGTATCTGGGAGAAGCTAAGAAAAGAAACAAGAAATGAACTAGGTGCCAGTGACATAACCATGAAATGAAATGGGAATTAACTTGAGAGAGAAAAATGGAACCAGTTTCCCTTTGGGGAAAACAGGTTATTGTTATAATTTACTCCCTTAATTCCACCAAAAGAGAACTTTGCAACACAGCTGAAGTTCTAACCCTGTGGCTAACACAAGTCTGTCTTTATTACATGAGGAATTCTAATTAGTCATGACTTGATTTAACTGATTTGATTAGTATTAAATGGAAATTCTCTGGCAAAGACAAAAATACAATGTAGTTCTCCTGTGTTCTATTTGACCAACACAGTTATTTTCTTTCACACACTTTTTCTACAGTGTTATGCCCTAGTCACTAGAAAGATCCTGAAGATTCTGAAATAGATTGAAAAAATTCAATGACAAATAGGACTGCTTAACTCCCAAGTCCAACACTAAAGCGTAATAAAAAGTAAACAGTACATCATGGACCTAGATCCTGTATCATCATATGTAAGCATAAAGGGACTGAAGTACAAGTAGTCAACCAAGACTGGATTCTCTTGATCCCATTTATTTTGACATTCCATAGATTCTGAATGCTTCAAAATTTGAAACTTCAATGAAACTTTAATGGAAATTCTAATTCAGTCTGATGGAGGCTTAATTTTTCCCACTGTGATACAGAATAGTACACTGGGGAGGGTGACTGGTCTTTGGAAAGGAAGAGTAGTCTAGCTGAGTCTAGCTACTAGCAGAATAACAACTTATCCTTTCATGCAGCTGGAGGAAACTCATATCCCATCTAGGTACCAGGAAGCCTGATTAACAAAATGGCAGGGAAAAAAAACCCAAACAATAAATCCACAGAAATAAAAAAGAAATTTTCTGATTATACTTACTTTTAAAAACTTCCAAATTCCTAGATGTAATCTATGCCTATCTCTCTTGCATAAACATCAAATAATTCATAGTTTCTTTTCAATACAAAAGTGAGTAACTATTGCTCTGTAGCAGCTATAACTCTTCATGAAGTTTAAGTAAAGATTCAGCATTGGAAACAGTCCCTCTAAGAAGCATTACTGTTATTACTACTTCCTAAACATAACAGTTTAATTCCCAAGAAATTGTAAAAATATTTCTCATAGTGACTAGAAATGCAGGATACGATAATGTGTAGATCTGATGGATTCCGCTGACGTGTCTTTTCCAGTTGAGATAATTGCTTGGCTTCTCGGTTCTTTGCTGTTAGGGTTGCTTTAAGATCATCCTGGAAATAAAACGTTTTAGACATGTTTGAGATACATCTAGGATAATACAAAATATGCTCTCCTCCATACATGCATTGCCTAGAAAACATGGACAAAACTTCTGCTTTGAATAAAAAAAGATTTTAGTGATCTCTTAATTGATCCTCTGAAAGAGAAGTCAGTGGAGACTGAGAGTTTAGTTTAGCACCTTGCACAACTCCCTATAGCACATGCTATAATTGCAAATGTGGGGAAGGAAGGGAAAAGATATTCACAGCTTTACATGAAAAGTATAGCAGATGGTCACAAGCTGGGATCCCCAAAGCATTAAGAAGGCAGACTCATTCCTGAGTTAGCAACAGAATAAATGTGATACTTAGAAATAAAAAGCAGCATCAGAAAATGTGGCATCATTAAAAGAAAAAAAAAACCAAACAAACAACACCAAAGGAGGCAGCAGCCAGTACCAAGGAGAAGTTATGAAGAAAATATAACTGCTATCACCTGTCCACTGCCAGCTGCTGTCACTGCTGGCAGTGGAGCTGCTGAAGGGGCTGGAGCAGAAGTCTGAGGCGTGGCTGAGGGAGCTGGGAGTGTTTAGCCTTGAGGAGGCTCAGGGGGAACCTTATCGCTCTCTACAGCTCCCTGAAAGGAGGCTGTAGCCAGGTGGGGGTCAGTCTCTTCTCCCAGGCAACCAGTGACAGGATAAGGACATTTAAGCTGTACCAGGAAAGGTTTAGATGAAATATTAGGAAAACTTTTTCCACTGGAGGGGTGGTCAGCCATTGGAATAGGCTGCTGAGGGAACTGATGGAATCACCATTCTGGAAGTGTTCAAAAAAGGTGTTGATATGGCACTTGGGGACATAGTTTACTGGTGAACATGGTGGTGCAGTGGGCTCAGTGATCAATGGTTGGACTCAATGATCACAGAGGTCTTTTTCAACCTAAACAATTCCGTGCCACAAGGTACCACAGGAATTCTATAGCTGAAGAGTTAAACTGCATATTTATATATATGCATTAAGTAAAGTGTTTAAAACCATCTGAGACAAAATACATCCAAGTAATGATGCAGCTGGAGAAGATAAAACTTAATTGATCTAGAAAAGTCAGAAACTGTTGATGACCGTTTTTGCTCCATTTCCAAAGGAGAAGTAGTATGTACTTCTAGGAAGACCTGTGACAATTTAAGAATGTTCATCTACCAGTTTCCTCAATTTTTTATTCATGCTATAAAACTGTGTTTTGCAAAGTGTTTGACATTCATGGAATGTAAGATTATCAGTCAAGTGTTTATCTCTCCACTGATGCTGGTATGGAAAAGGTCATTAATTTTGACGGTTCCAGTTTAAAGGAGAAGTAGTTTAGAACAAGTAGAAATACAGTCTGAAGTCTAACAAAATCCTAGGCAGGATTGGGCATGCATTTCAAATGACCTTTTACTCCAAAACCACCACTTCCCATTTATTTACTACTCCAGAATGGAATTAGAGCTATTAGAAACTATCATATTGGGAAGTTGTCTGTGCTCCTTCCTTGGATTTCACAATTTTAATGCTTGTATATCTCCATCACTCAGAAGGATATGCAGCTAAGAACGTGTCTTTCTTTCAAGCAAGTAGTGACCAGATCACTACTCAGTGACAAGCACAAGACTGTCCAGTTTCACCATGCTGTGTGTTCCTTCAGTAACAAGGCATATGAGGTTGAGGTCAAAACATGCAGTTTCTTCCTTGTTTCTATCCTTATTGTCTGTATGTCCTTGTATATAACTGTCATTTTGCTTCCTCTCTAGGGACACAGAGCTGGCTTCTGATAATAAAAACTACTTCAGCTCATCAAAAGCTGATTTTACTGCTGTTTTTTCTGAAGGGAATTTACATCAGCTCTAAGGTCAAAGACTACTGAAAAAGCCTTTTGTTTTTATGAAAATCATGTGGCTACAAGAAAAGCAGTAATAGAAAAATTTAATTTTTTTTTCTAGTTTTAAAGGAAGAGAAAGAGAAAAGACTATTTATTTTCGAAACAACAAGGTTTTCTAGCCAATAGGCACAGCTGCATGTTTAGTGCGCCCTGTGAACAGCACCGACTTTCTAGGCCCATTATAAACAGTTGGTCAGATTTAACACTGTGGCTTGAAAGGGTTCTGAGTTTCATGCAAAATGTACTCGAGGATGCAAAGTTCTAGAGTTATCATTATTACATTCAGTATTTTCTTTCTAGCATGTAGTGACTTTGGAAATACATACAGGGACTGAACTGTTCCCTCCTCTACCTCTATCTTCTGTAGCAACAGCCACCACGAAACATACTTCTCTTCTAGCTGAAGTGTGACAAAGAATTAGTGCTACTATGGCTGTAGTGGTGAAGCTGTGTACAAGTTTTGGATGTACAAAAGTAGGGCCCAGTTACACACATACTTTGTCCAACAAAAGGGTGCAGAAAAAAACCAATAAAAATATTAAAAAGCTGGGGAAAATGCAATTTATGGGGAAAGAATCAAGGTGTACATTACCTAACAGAAAAAAAGAAGAATTTGTTTTACTAGAATCTATATACCTTCATCCAGAAAAAAACCCAATGCATTACAGAGCTCTTTCATCTCAGTGGTGCATACAACAAGAACCAAAGATTAGGTGAAGTCTTTCATTTAAAACAAAACACCACAAACATCAACTAACCATTAACTACCACCAACAGCCCTACAGTGACCTCCAGTGTCTTTAGACCAAGCTTTGACATGTTTTTGAAAAGTATGCTTTAGTTGCACTCAAGGAAAAGTGGAATGGAATAGGCTATAAGATAAAAGGTATAAAGAATATTCATAGTCCCTCTAGGTTTTAACTATGAATTCAAATCACACATGAGAACTCTGGTCACCCATCTATTTTCAAATCATACAGAAGTACAGCTACAGTTCATCCACTAGGCAATGAGCTGGCAGAGCCTCATCACTGTACTGTTACCTGCTTTAGTCACTGAAGTTATTAAAGCAAATCAATCCTTTCTTCTGCACGTGGATCACCCTGGTTTTACGATGTCCTGTTTTACATGACGAAATGGAACCAGGAAAAGAGTTGCCAAAAAGCAGAAAAGTGAAGATTGATATATAGAAAAATGAAACAGAAAGAAATTTCATGTCCTACATTTAGGTTGTTTTACAGGACAAGAATATTGTTTTAGCTTCTACTGAAGCTATTCAATATTGTAAACCAGAACAATGAATGAAACAATTTTACTGCATTAGCACAAAGGACAACACTACTCTGATTGACCTGGGCCTCTTCAAAGCATTTACTAGCACAGTATCTTACACCACAGAAAAAGCAACAGCTGTTTTTAGATAAAGCACAGAAATACTGCTGTGTACTTCCTGGAACAGATCCAATAAGTAAGCAGCAGTGAGAACATCCCCTTTATAGAAAGTAGCTATAATGATACACTCTGTCTGATTTCACTCAGTCAGCTAATGTAGTTACAGCTAAAGCAGTCCTAGAACAAACAGCTTGTGCTACATTTACATGAGTGACAAAATTTCCTTTGTCACTAAATATGTCCCAGTGACTATAGATGATAACTGAAGACCAGGTAGTTGAAGTTTTAACCAAGGTCTGTGGTCAATGTGCAATGGGAGAAAAAAACCCATTTAATGGCCTACATCTTTAGTGAACTCTATCTTAGTTCAAAGGTAAACTGGTAAAATAGTTGACTCCATCTACAGTTTAAAAATGCTCTTGTACTCCTCACTATAGCTAAAATAAACGTTATGCAATGCCTTCTGACATTCTGAAAGGCAAAGACCACAGGAAATTCAATTCACTGTTGCAAGTAATGACTTTGTTTCAGTTGCCTCTGTCCTCAGCATTACTGGCTATCAGTGGCAGTGCACCTCAAGACAGTCTCTTCAATGGTTTGGAAGCCTCAGGCACTGCTGTGATGTTTGTGTCTCCTCAGCAACCCTACTGCCACAAACACATAAAACCTGTCTTCCACCCTCAAAATTTATAGCCTACAAAGTACCCAGTTCTAGATCTCACAAACTGGGTTTCAGAGTAACCATTAAGATACAAGCTTTAGCTCTATATTCTACAGCTCTACTAAGGACTACTGTGCATTTCCTTCACATTTTGTTCTCTAACCACCAAGTGAGGTAACTGTGCAATAAGCTCCAAACCCTACTTGGTTCTTCACCATATGGAAAAAAATAACCCACAACCAAACCATAAGAAAATTGCTTGCTTGAGATGCAGTGCCACAATCTACTCAAATTAATCACGATGAACACATTGCAAGATTTTTGGTTTTGGTCTTTTTTGTAAAATACCACCAGATAATAATAATAATGATTTAAGCTTTTGATGTATATAGATTACAGTACAGACATATACATCAATAACAGATTTACATTTGCAGGATTAAGGTATTCTCTGTATAAGATACAAGTATTACGAAGATCTACTTTTAGTATCTGCTTATTAAAAATTACTTGCTCAAGCTTATTCTTCCTGGAGGAAAGAAACTTAGAGATATTTTAAGGGACTATTTCAAACAGCTATAAACATTGTTTCGAAAATATAGTGCATGAAAAGACCTCAGAATTTTGTCCATCTTCAGGTCATCATGATGACTTAACAGAGAGGGATTTAGGCCACTACCTACTTATCAGGTTCAAAAGTGTTTTCTAAGTTATGAACTTTAATGTAGAACATAATTCTGAGTTAGAAAAGCTGTTAAAGGCAGCATATTGATGACTAAGAGCCAAAGTAGTAACAGTAGTAATAATAATAGTATCATCACTATCATAATCAAAATCAAACAATAATAAATGTCATCATTTACAAATAAAAAGTCCTAAATTGACACTATCAAGGAAGTTTCATACTAATGCTTTTCTGAGCATTCAAAGAGCCTGGATATCCTTGTCTTCACATCAAAGCTCTTTCCTCCAACATATATATATACATATATATATACAACATATATATATACATATATATATATATATATATATATACACATATACACATATATATATACACACATATATATATATATACACATATATATATATATATATATATAGCGCTTCAGTTCAGATGTCTAACTACATAACTAAGTTATATATTTCACTGATATATGAAAAATCAGAACCATTTTCCCCATAAACAAAAGGTTTCCAACTGAGTGGCCAGGACACTGAAATATACCTTGTGAGAAAACATGTTTGACCTACCCTTTTAAGTTTCACTATGGTCCCATAACATTTCAGAGGTTCAACAACCTTGGCTTCCAACCTGTCAACCTACAAAAAGAAATCACAAGGTTGCAAAAATCATCTACATCCATAGTGTGCAGAAATGGGAAACAATTACTTTAATAGTGCCTCATCTTATTACAAATTAAATCTATATATGCTGAAAAAATATATATTAAAGTAAGAGTTTTTAAAAAATTTGTAAAATCTACAGTCAAGTACATTAACCAAGAAGGAATTTGTTTTCTGAAGAGTTCAAGCTGATTTCTAGTGGAATTCCTTTTTTCTTAATTAGATCAAGATAAGTGAATCATGGAAAATTCTAAATAAATCAAACTGAGTACTAAATACATCCAACATTGCATCTTGGAGTTCTGTAGCTTTCTATCTATATATTAGTGTATTTGCTCTACACTTACTGATAGGTTATGGACTAAGCAATCTTTGCTATCAAATATACAGTACAAAGTGGAACACTTCTTAAAAATAATGGAAACAGCATCACTGGTACTGAGTGCACTAAAAATACCAATAACATGGTATGTAAAATGCATAAAAATGCTCTCACAGATGAATGGTTCTGAATTTTTGTTTCAGTTCTCCTAGTCAGAAAAACAGCTACATATGGTCAGACAGGCAATAGGTTAAGACCTGCTTGTCAGATCTGACAAAACTGTCTTAGTGGCCCCAGCGTAATCTGCCAATGATTTATGGACCATGAATGAGTCCTGTGGCCTTTGCTGTTACATCCACATTAGAACAATGTGCATACCTCTACTGAGAAGGGACAGTTCCCTCTCTACTGGCAGTCACCAGTCAGCCAAAATCTACGCCAGCTGAGCAAACACTTCTCTTTGATACCATCTACCAGTGCAATGTCAAACAATTTCACTTGAACTGCCAATAGAATAGAAAGGAATAGGGCAGTAAGGCTCTAAACAACACACATGTTACAGACCTACCAAATAACCTGCCCATCTTACTTACCCTACCACATGCTGTGGTACCTCATACCTCAGTATTTATATGTCTAGCACTGCAGCTATAGACCAGAAACTGAGAATCCTTATAAGCTAATTTTCTCTTGCCGACTTTGTCAGCGTATAGGAAGAAACAAAGCTGAGATAATATATTTTGTTTTCAGGAGCAAAGGAGAACTTGATTTAAAGACTTAAAGCTTCTCTTTTCCTTTGCTGCTTCTGCCTTTTTTCTTTCACAGGACAGTGTTGGTTTACAGGCAGGCATGGCAGTAGAATGTTGGCCAAATGTCACTTTTTAAAAATACATTTAAAAATCAACAAAGGAAAACTCGAGTTTTTACATATGTACCTCAAAATTACAGGTTCCTAGTTTAATGACGAAAACAGAGAGATCATGCAGTCTGAGTTCACATTCACCTTTGGCCACAATATAAATTGAATAGCAGAGGATAATTTGCTATTCCATCAATTGAAGCATAAGGACCTACATAGCTCAGCTGGAGCCAGATGTATAAGAGCTTATGGAAAAATAAAAATGCACACACCCTAAAGTTTCTTATTACTTCTTAAAAATCCCTCCCTCAGTAGACTGTTAAAGATCCACACATAGTCCTTGTATTTCAAACTCTCTGCTTCCCATATTAACTACTTTTAAAAGGTTTTCTTTTTCCACTTTATTATGAAGAGATGACTTGCAATGCTCTCCAAAATAAAGAAGTCCTATCTGAAGACATAAAGAATGTCAACTACTTCAGTCTCTTTTTTGAATTATAGTGGGTCTTAGCTGTTCAAAACTACAAATTTTGGGAATTTTCTATGTTCTACTGAAAGAATAGATACATACTCCAAAAACTAGTTTGAGTCCATGTGAATGATTTTTTTAATCTCAGTATTTGAAATTCTGCATCCTAAGTTACAGTTTGACTGGCACCACATGTAAATGTGTAAGTGGCATAAACACCTTTCTTTACATGTTACTCCAGTAGCAGAAATGTGACTGTATAGTCACATATGGTCCAAATCAAGTTTGTACTTCTAATGTTGAACTACAAACTTATGAAATCTACAGTGGCCCCTGACAGTACCTCTTCAATACTATTTCTGATAACGCTCAGCAAAAGGAAAAAGACTGATTTCGCCTCAGCTGCTGCTAGACAACTCAAGTCACACAACTAAAAAAGAACACTCTACTAACCATAAATCATAATCTAAAACCTAAGACCAATAAAAAAACCTTGCTCTTTCTCAAATACGTCAAGTGTTCATAGGGATAGTTTTGCTGACTTGAACAGGACTAATTTTAGGCAGTTTTCCCTGAAGTGATTAGGAGGGTAAATGATGCTTTGGCAGCCTACCCTGCTCAGACATTAATATATCTAGACAAGTTTTCTCCTGTTTCTCTTCAGATTGCAGAGTATATGATTTCCCTTTTAATCACAGATAAGTAACTGAAAAGTTCAGATGGCAAACACAACATGCACAGCTTTAATTTTGTACCTCTGCCTGGCGATAATCCTGAAGTCTGGAAAATTCATCTGCAAAGTTTTTCAGTCCAACTTTTAAGTTTGGTGTCTCTGTAGCTGCATATGCATATATTTCATTTACTAGAAGATCTGCTTTGTCTCGTAGTCTGGCAGTTTTACGTACATATCCAGCAAATATTTGGCACAATTCACCAAAATGTTTTTCCACATTTGAAACAGCATCTTGCATTTGTCTCGTCTGATTGTCCCTGGATACAAAAGAAAAGTAAGTGAAAAAAAGGAAGGGCAGAAATCTTTACAACACATACAGAAGAAAAAATGTATCATTATACTATTAATAATTTTGATATCTCATTTCAGTGCAAAGCAGGAATTTATTCTGAAAAAGAAAATGTTGTAACTGATATAATACGTGCTTATTTATGAATGAATAACAAACAAATAAAAAAGCAGATTTACACTTAAACATCCAATAGATAAAAACACAAATCACAAAAATCTGCTTGGAAGTTTTCCTCCTGCATTTAAGTAAAAGCTCACTATTACTAATGGTATTAGTTACTAATGCAGTGGTAACACCTGCAGTCTCAAACAAGACTTCTGCAAGACCACCCTTTCCTGCAACAGCCTGAAATCTAAACAGGCAAGGCAATGCCTGGAGAAATTAGGCAGTAGAGGACAAACTGGTACAGGTATTAAATGTTCTTTAAATTGCAAACGGTTACTGAACTGCACTACAGAGGATCAATACCACTGAGAATTGAAGACAAAAAGTGAATGGACACAAGAGGTGAAAACTCTAATACCACTGAAAAGACATTCATCACACTAATAAATTACTTTCTTTTAAACTACATAAATCTAATTAATTTATTTGATCCAATGCCTGTATGTTTCATTATTAATGGTTTAGATAAGTAATTTCAGTAACTCACATATTTCACTTTGTACTTTGCCTTCATATTCCTGTATTATTTGATGGTGATGTGAATTCATGCCAGTTGTTGATCTGAGTGAATCACTGTAAGACATTTCAGCTAACAGTACCTGCCAGATACTGGGTCCTAGGTAGTCTCTATGATCTAACACAAGGTTATTGATGTGAAGTGCTAGAATTCTCTGCAACAGAATTCACTCCTATCACTATCTTGGCAAGGGACAGAAACAAAAACTTTCTTCATATCCTTAACCTATCCCAATACTGCTGACCAATATTTAGATATTGACTTTGTATCTGGATACATGATGATCAGAAAAATTCGAAGAAATTTGGTACTTTGAGACTAAACAACATTGTAATCAATACAAATGAAGAACACCTTTACTTCAGGAGAAGTATTTTGTACCGAAGATCTGCCTTGGGCAAAAACCCAGTTGGGTTGCTCCATGGCAGGCTGTATGGAAGACTGTTCAAAAGAGATTCCGTTGTGGTTAAAAAAAAACAAAACAAGGAAGTTAGTCAGTCCTCCAGGACATGCTGGAGCACAGAACCACTTGAACAGGGATAGTTTCACCAGGTGAGCAGGCAAGTAAGAATTTCATTAAGTACTAATAAAGCTGTTTTTCAAAATTATACTACCTGACTAGTTCTCCAGTTAAAGGTATATATTTCCCATTTTCTTGAAAGATCTTCATGTCAAAAAGTGTTTCCCTCCAGGAGGAAGAGGTTATCACCCATTTTACAATTCAGATCTTACAGTACACCCATGCAACTAGTATTTATTTTGGGACCGCGAAACACTACATTTTCTTATACGGAGGTGTAAAAGTTTTTATTTTCCCCTCATTATCACGACCGCTTAAAATTATCCACAGGACTATTCGCGAGTGGTCCAAATAAATATCGGCAGCACGTCCTTATTCCATCTCTGCATAGCACACTAGGCCTGGAAAAGTTTTGCGGCCTTTACCGGAGGCAGAGGCGGTCCCCATCTCCCAGGGAGGCAGATGCGCTAAGAAGGACCGGGCCCGAATCGCTCCCCGACCCCCGCGCCACCCCCGGGCACGCTGCTCGAAGCGGGGCCTCCTCCCCCGCAGCAGCCCGCGGCCCCCGCGGCCCCGTACCTGGCGTCCAGCCCGCGGCCCAGCAGCATCATGGTGGCAACTGCGGCGGCGGCCGGCGGGAAGAGGGAAGGAGGGCGGCGCTCCGCGTGCGCTGGTTTCCATGGACCCCCGGCCGGCCCCGCCCCTGGCCCGCGGGCCGGGCTGCGGCGGAAAACCGGAGTCAATCAGTGCGGCTGGAAAGGGGCGCTGAGATCGTCGAGTCCGACTTCTGACCGAACACCGCCGTGCCAGCTGGAATATGGCACCGAGAGCCTCGTCCAGTCTTTCCTTAAACACCTCCGGGGACGGCTACTCCACCACCTCCCTGGGCAGCCCATTCTAGTGTCCAGTCACCCCTTCTGTGAAGAAATTCCTCGTATTTTCAGCCTAAACCTCCTCTGGCCCAGTTTAAGACTATGTCTATCACTTGTTACTCGTGAGAAGAGGCCGACCCTCCCCCGGCTACAGCCTCCTTTCAGGGAGCTGTCCAGAGCGGTAAGGTCCCCATGACCCTCCTTTCCTCCAGATGAAACAAGCCCAGCTCCCTCAGCCGCTCCTCACAGGGCTCCTGCTCCAGACCCTTCACCAGCTCTGTTGTCCTTCTCTGGACATGCTCCAGCCCCTCAATGTCCTGTGGTAATGGGGCCCAGAACTGGACACAGCTCTCGAGGTGTGGCCTCACCAGTGCCCAGTACAGAGGGACAATGCCTGCCCTGCTCCTGCTGGCCACACTATTGCTGATACAGGCCAGGATGCCATTGGCCTTCTTGGCCAGCACAGCTGGCTCATGTTCAGCCACTGTCAACCAGCACTGCAGGTCCATTCCCACGGGGCAGCTTTTCAGCCCCTCTTTTCCCAGCCTGTGGCACTGCAGGGGGTTGTTGTGACCCAAAGTGCAGGACCTGGCATTTCACCTTGTTGAACCTCATACAGTTAGTCTTGGCCCATTGATCTGGCCTCTGCAGATCCTTTCAACATTCCTGACCAACTTACTGTCATCTACAAATTTATCAAGGGTGCATTTGATTCCCTCATCCAGATAATCAATAAAGATATTGACTAGAACTGGGAAAAATACTGATCCCTCAGGGACACAACTAATGACTGGTTACCCCCACACATGAGCCTCCCCGAGGGCAGGGGCAGGGTTTTTTCAAGGACACATGCGGTGTCAAGGCCTGAGCTAGTACAGGAGCAGAAAGCCAGAAAGCTCAAGCCTCTCCCATTACCAAAAAAAAAAAAAAAAAAAAAANNCCACAACCCCCCCCAATCAAAAAAAAAAAAAAAAAAAAAAAAAAATCATTCAAAAAGGCTGACTTGTCTCCACCTAAGGGAAAGCTGTCAAGGTTGGGCAGCCATGGGAATAATCCCATGGAGCACCAGGAAAGATCTTAAAACAAAAGGAAGAACAAAACCAAACCAAACAAAACCAAAAGCCTAAAAAAACCCACCAAACCCTAACCCCCTCTATGTAGTGGTAATGTATTGGGAATGTGGCTTCAGGACTGTGTGGCCATGCACATCCTGTATTAGACTAATGCAGAAAAGACTCTTAAAGAAGGAGAGTGGGAATTGTGCTGTGTCCAACACAAACCCATCTGATATTACAGTGGTCCATGAGAGCTAAGGACTCGGATAGCTGTCAGCATGCTGGCACAGCAGTACATGGCAACAACTTCATGCAGATAACCAACTTTAATTTGCAACTAAAACCAATGGCCAAAAGTAATGAACAAGGTGGGTAAGGGTGATGCTCCCATGGCATTTAACAGGTAACAGGTTTGGTGTAGCCATTGGGATTATGTTGCTACACAAAATGAACATGTGCACACACACACACAAAGAGGCCTCTCACTCAAGGGTACCCAGAAGATCTAAGGGTCAAAGGATCACTCAGGAATTTCAAGGATGAAAATAGTCACTGCAGTGGGAGAGAGAGGTGAAGGGCACTCAGTTTGGGGAAGTCTCCTTGGATGGAGGTCATGGTGCAGAAATATCTCAGCCCTGTTGGCTGAGGACCCTGATGTGGACCAAGGAGCTCTGCCTGTTCCCATTCCCACCTTGGGTCGTGAGAGGTTGGTTGTCCCCATGTGTCTGCCAGGGAGAAGGTGAGTGCTACAACCACACAAGTATGAAAATAATTTTATAGGCTTGCATGAGCATGTGAATAGAAACTGATTTAGTTAAAATTTGTTTTTTAACATTTCATCTTGGTTTTTCTCTTGAAAGTAGATAATTCAGATTACTTCAATGAAAACTTAAATTCACATAAAGCAAAATATTCTTCAAATAATGAGAATCTAATTAGAAGTTTGCACCAACTTAAGAAAAATTGGCAACATTTTGTTTTAGCTTAAGACAAGTTTGTGAAATCAGTGGTAAAACTCGCTCCAGAAGTTTGCAGCCCTTAAGGACTTGGCAGACTAATATGTCTAAATGGAAAATGTCTTTCAGAGGATGCAAGGGTGGGAGGGCAGCTGTTACCTGGAAATTTTAATTTCTCAACTGCAGGCCTGAGAGGAGAGGCTTCAATGTTTATTGTTGAATCTACCCACTATTAATAATCTAATAAATCCACTAAATGACCTAGCAAGTAATGACGACACTATTACTACTGTGCAATCCTGTAGTTCCCCACATTGTAGCAAGATCCAAGTTAATCACTCCTGGATCTTATTCATTACACACAACTACCACTGAATTGCAACTCTATCACCCCCCTCTTGACTGCATCACGCTGCTTGTTACCAGGTGCAGTACAATCTGTCTCTGGATGGGTTTTTTGAGGGAGATTTTTCCCCCAAATTCTCCCTCAGTTATGTAGTTTCTACTGTCTGCGTGTTGTTTCTGTGGCACACTTTCTGAGAAATACCATTCCATTTTATTCCTTCCTTTTCCCTAACTCCATTTACATCTAAGCACTTTATCCTATATGCAGACAATTGACATACCAGAGCAAGGCTTATCCTGTTAATTGATTTTTCCCCACGATTTTTGTGCTCAGATAGCATCCTGCTCTCAAGTGCTTAATTACAAGTCATTGCCCTTGACATGTTTTTTGGACAATCTCCTGGTCTCCTGAGGTAGTCTTGTCTCTTGACAAGGACTTCTACTCCATCATAACCTCTCCATCACAAATTTTAAGAGCTCTGAAAATGCAAAACATCTATTCTGCTACTTAGGGCATGTTTGGACTTCATTACCCAGGAATGGTCAGGCAAAACAAGTTCCAGAATACCCAGAAATTCTTAATAAACAGCAGAATGATGCTATTTGAGGTGCTATACAAACAGCAAAAAGAAGTACAATTCTATTTGCTTCAAATTATGGGTTAATGAGAAACAGAGACTTAATGAGAGGCTAAAGGAATGAAAATAAGGAAAAGTTACTTATGGTTAAAGTTCAAGAAGTACTTGTCATTGGAGTAAGACATGAAAGAGGAATGACAGCTCATCTTCAGCTATTGTAAACTAAATCTGCTTCAGTCCTGAAGTATGGTACTTGAACAAGACATGACAAAACTTAATTTGTGTATGCTGATTTCACACATAGTTTGACTTAATAGTTCTTAATATGGTGCTGTAGATAGTCCTGGAATATATGGCCCACCAGCTCCAGCTGCACATAGAAAGTTGAAAATAATGTCATGAGGGCCTGTTGAAGTTTTGAGTCATCGGAGTGTACAAGAGCACAAGCTGCATAAATCATGGAGTGGAAAAATATTTTTGTACTGTGATTTAGAAATAATTACGGAGAATTATGTTGAAAGTAATGCCAAATTTCCTGCTCATTACCTCTAAGTAAGTTTCCAGAATAACATACTAAAGATGATGACATCTTATAAATGACAAATTCTGCAGATAAGAAAGCTCTGAAATATCCAGTTCACAGTGTTTTCCAATATTCCTCCAGAGGATAAGGAACAGACTCCTCCTGACTTAAATCAGCTTGAGTAAATTCTCTGTAGTTGTTTATTGAACAACAGTATGTTGTTCAGCAGCAGTGAAGAATTGCTTGTCATTACTGTGTAGAAAAAACAGGGTATGCATAAGTCTGTGGAAACTTCAGGAACACTAATTGGGATAGAATTTCTTCCATCATATTTAGGTAATGCCTTAGCCATTAGTAAGGTAAAGCCATATTTCTGGGTTGGAATTTCATCAATGAGTGTGTTCTAGATATATGTAAAATACCAACAGAATGTTCAGTCAACTTTTGTTTTTGTTAACTGATGTTAATTTATATGGTAAAGTGATTACAGAGTGATCCATAGAGGTCCAGAGGTTCATCTGTGCACTGCGGTTAATTAAGCCTGTATGTAGTTGATGAGCTGCCATTATATTCATGGTCACTACTTCTTTTCTCACACAGTGTGATTATAACTTTAAAACTTCTTTTTTGCAATCTTTAAACTTTTTGTATAATATTCCATTATACTGTTCAGCTATGCTATCAAGTCTTATTATATATATTGAAAGGCAATCACTGTAGACCTTGAATGTCAAACAACATTATTTTAGAAGAGAAGTTTAGCTCCTAGTGGATTGGGCATTATTTAGATTTAACAATTTCAAGTATTTACTCCTGCAGCTTTTTCCCCTTCATGCTATTTCACTTCTGTGGGTCTGCAGCTCCCTTAATGCAGGAACTAGACCACCTCTTATTCAGAGCTCTGTGTTTTCTCAGGAACAAGAGGCAGCTTTTCAGAAACATCCTTCTCTGATGCACAAGTCTCCAATACCGAGTTTCAGATATCTTAATTAAAAATCAGGTAGTTTGTTAGAGAAAAAAATTGTCAATATAATTAGAAAAACAGTAAAACATTGTTTCCTCAGGCTAATACCCGCAGGCTCGTATAACCTTCTGTCATCCATTTTGTCAGTATTGGTGAAAGCATAGCAGCCTCCTGACGATTTATGCATTTGCCTGTTGTTTTCTTACTTCTGCAGTAGAGCTTTAGCCACTGTCAGAGGCAGGATGCTGGGCTAGCAGGGTCTTTGTTCAGCACAGGTACTCATGTTTTTAAGGTGTTATTTCTTTTATAAACAAAGTGGAGGTTTTTTTTTTGTTGTTCCTTGTTTACCTCTGCGTAAGTATTTCTGCTGCTGTGCTTCTCTTTATGCAGACTAAGTTCAAAGGTGAAACGCAAAATGTCTGGAACATGCTGCTGTACAAGTTCTGGGGTTTTTTTTAATGTGTCTTGTTTTCAGTGATTTTTCAGACAGTGAAGTTTTCTTCAGTGTTACTGCCAATTTTTCTACCATGTAAACTTTCAGACTTGTTTCTCCCAAACTCCTATTTATGTAGCAGGACCCCGAGTCCTTGGCTTGCTTCCCCAGTCTGACTAATCCACATTGTTTCTGGTTTATCATTAAGACCTACTGCTCAGATGTGGACAGATGAAGATGTTCTTTGTTGACACTGGTTTGTGGTGTTTGACACTCTTTTTCAGGTTATCATATTTGTTGTGATGCAGACCATGAACGTTTGGTGAGCACAGATTTATATTCTAGGGAAGGAAATGGAAAACATCTGTTTCTTGGATTCACTGTCTGCATGATTCTGAATGTTCTCATTCATTAGTATTAACGAATAGTGCTCCAGTTTTTGTTGGTTGCATTACAGAAGTCCAGGATTCGGCTGTCAGAATGCTTCATCTGAAGCCTGCTCGTGGCTCCTGAGCTGTGTGGGCACATTGTGAACATTGCTGAAGACAAAGGGCCTGTGCCAATCCACTTTTGTTCTTGGAAAGATGGGGCAGAGGGGACTTTTGAAAAGAGACTATTACTACACATCTCCGTGGAAAGCTTAGTGAAAAGCAAAGTATCTATTTGAACTTAGCATATAGATGGTGAGGAAAAGAAGTTTTGGATAGCAGGTCTGCTACTCTTTCTGCAGTAGTGTCTCTCCTTTCTTCAGTGGCAGTAGTGCTGTCACAGCCTGCTCAGCTTTCCAGGGCTCTGATTGATGAAGGTAGGCAGTGGAGCCAGGCTGTTTTGCCATTCCCCTCAGGCTAGTGCCAGAAGCAATCTAATCTGCCTTTTGTTTTCAGATAACTGTGTTAATAAACACATTAATTAAATAGACACTGTTGTTATTAGTATAGTACATAGTTTTAATTAGTAAATAGGTTTTTTTTCCAGACATACTTTATTATTGAAATGAGTGTGAGTCAACAAGAACAAGCAAGTCAGAATTATTCACTTTCAATTTGGTATTTATTAAACTACAAAACTGGTGGCAAGTCACTTGGCTGCCTGAAAAGTAGAGCACAGAGTACAGACTTCAGCAGGGAGGGAGTTTCTCCTAGGTCCTTCACAACTGAAGTGGATGAGGTGGAAGAGTGATGATATGGATGGAGCTCATGTATTTGAACCAGGAAGCTCCAACATATACCAGGTGCAATGCCTTTGATAGAAGGTTCTTCATGTCGTCCACGCCAGACTTTTGCTGGTGCTCGTGGCAGAATTCCTGAAGGACGTCTGTAATGCTCTCCAAGAATAAGATCATAGACAGGGTGTGTTTCTAAATTGCTTCTCACATAAGCAACTTCTTCCCAGAAATCCCAACAAGTGGCAGGGATGATCTTATATCCTAGCTGTAATTCCTGGCTCAGCAGGGGTAGAGTCTGCCCACCTCTGTGCTGTGTGCCTGGATGGATCCTCCGGGCCTCTTGCCGAGCCACTGTGGCTGAAATAAAGCAAAGGCATAAAATAGCCCTCATGAGTGCTCTTATGGCATGGAACTGAGGCTATATATGTCCTGAGATGTGGTTTATGAGATATTTGCAAACCTTGCTGCAATAATGTTGAAGGATGGTAGAGAACACTGGAAGTTAATGGCAGAGCAAATGGGCATGGCAAACCCAGAGCAGTTTCAGCCAACTGGCTTTTGTGATCATCCCCCTGGAGGAAATTGTTCCCAGCACTATGCTTATACTTTGTCTGAGAGAGAACAATTTGCAACTGACAGAAATAGGGTAGTGATAAGACAATTAAGCAATACTTGGATTTGTCTCATGGCCCTATGACATTTCACAGTGTATTATACCAAAAGAGTCAGTTATACACACAGGTTCTCTTTCAGGTACACCTGGGATTTCTCTGCAGGTTTCCTGTAAATCTGAACTGCAGATCTGATCTTTTGATTAACCTTGAATTTACTCTCAGAGAAGATGGTATCAGTTTCATTTAAGTCCCTGGCAGTTCTGTCATTAGCAGTGGGAATCAAATTTTTTCCCTAGAGAATTCTTTTCCTCTTTTTACAATAGTAATATTCCATTCCTGGCAAGTGTCTGTACCTAGAATATTTTCTGCAACTGAAGTGTTAGCTTAGAACGAGGCCATGCTGAAGACATTGGTGTGTGTTAACAGCTACCACTTGGTGGCATCCACACCATACTTTATTTAGCTGAAAACTCCACAGCCAGCAATCTGAGAAAACTTTGGGAGCACTTGGCTCCACATTCAATCCTTAAGGGTGTTTAAAATAGTTAATCTTACACTGCTCTGGATTGGTCAGAGCTGACATGCATGACCCACCTTCTATTTGTATTTTAGTGTGGGAGTATATACATTTATTCACCTTACAGTTCACTCAAAAAATCAAAGTGATTAAACTATCTCACTACTGTTCTTTGGAAGACTGTTCAACTATTGGACCCTTGGTCTTGACCTTGCTACTTACCTTACCTGAGTTTAAAATAATGTTTGATTTTAGACAAGTCAATTAGAAGCAAAAATAAGGTTAAGGGGAGAGTGTACTTAGAAAGAATTCTTGAATCTTTGATATACACTTCAAAGGAAAAATATTCAGGCTCATTCTGCAAACTGTGAAACATTTGCATTACTAAAGAATGTTTATTAGGAGATATAAGCAACTACAGATTCACTTTTCTTAAATTTTGACATTTAAATGAGACATGAGAAATATATTTCACCTTCAAAATCTTAATTTGAAGGTCTTTGTCTGTCTCTGAAATGACATACAGCACAACAGTCACATTCAGTTTGAATGTTATGAGTACCAAACTTCAGATTTGAAGTTGTAAACTTGTCCTACTTGTATTTGTTGTCAAAGTACTGAGGAGAGAAGCAAACACAGGTTAATGGTTGGACTTGACAGGCTGGAAAAGTCTTTTCCAATGTAAAGAGTTCAGTGATTCTAAGACAATTTTTTTTTAAAATGGCTGCTAATTATGAATTGACTTTTGGTTGCTTAGTGCATATATCCTTAAGAGGGCAATTTTTCTGATAGTCAGGTGTAAGGAGAAACAAGAACTTTTCAGCTGTTCAAGACTTGGTCTGCAAGGCTCTTGTCACTTCAGGGAACATAATACAGCAATGAGCATGGTGTGAGATATAACTTAATGACATTTGTCTGTTTGGGAATTGGTACTAGAATAGTATTTCTACTTTTACATATTTCACACATAAAATCCACTTGTGATGGAAGTGAAATAATAAATAAAAATCTAAGAAAACCATATGCTTGTGACTTGTAATCAAATTGCATTACACAATGATAATTGAATGACATCTTGACATTTGAGTGCTATTCATTCAATGCTGTCATGCTTGGATTATTTAACCCCCTGGAGCTGAAGTTAGAAGGTTTGGGGTTTACATATGTATTTTTTTTTTACTTTAAATAAATTTCATTCCTAATTTTCATTCATTGGGGAGTTTGGGGATATCAGGCACTTCCCAGTGGTTTTACCCTTTTTTCCCCCTACAAATAAAACCAATATAAAATTGAAAAAAAAATTCTAAACACTTGATTAATAATCATTATTAACAGATGAGATTGCTACTACTTTTGGAGACAATAAAAAATTTAACTATCAATTGAAACTCATTGACTTATTTTGTGGTTCTTTCATCCTAACCTGATGAATCTTCCATTCCTCTAAGTGCCCTGTATCAGCGTGGTGGGGATTGGGCTTTAAATAAAGCACTCACAATTCTATTCTGTTAATTTTCAGTTTTATTAAGCAGAATAAAGCAATAATCTGAATTAATTTATTCTTGAAAGTTTGATAATCCCAGGAGAAATACATTGCACTGTTACATGTTTCAAACAGAATAACCAATGATGTTATCAAATAACTGAATTTAGAGAACACTTCAAAATTCTCAGTACCTCGTAGTTCCTCACATCCCTCTAATCCTTTGACATTGCTCATCATTGTTAGGTGCATTTTTAAAATTACAGTGAGAAGGCCTGTATTGAAGTAAACTGAAGTGCATGTGTCAGTCTGCTTCTAGAGGGCAGCAAATGACTGCTTTAACCACAAGAGAAACAAAAAGTCACATGCAGTTCTGCCAGCAAAACCAAAGGCACAGTCCAGCATCTTGTAGTCAATAGGAAAACTTCCCGCTGTCTTTGATGGGAGCAGGATCAGGCCCCTGGTGCTTTCCTTGATTTCTTCCCACCCTCACTTTTTAAGTGGATAAATAGTGTGCATAAAATGAATTGGACTCCTGTTATCAGTTGTACGTTTTTTTAAACTGTGAACAATAGATGCAAACATTATGGTTTTTATTAACATTTTAAGGCTACAGTTAATCGGATATAAAAAGTACATGACACAAATGTTATAGTATTTATATAAATATGAGCTCATTGGGGTTTTTTATCTGTTTGGTTTTATGGTATTTAAAGGAATGTGAATGATTTTTTTTGCTCTGTTCACACATGGTAGAGAACAATGGGGGGGTGACCCTTCTTTTGGAAAAGATCCCAACACTGATAAATTCACAAGTATTACTTACTACAATCAAAAGAAAGAAAGAAATATAGTAAGTAAAAGATTTATTTTAAATGTATTTCACTTTTGTTTTCTTAGGTTTGCATAGCGTAGGTTTTTCTATAACCCTCCTTATCACAGCCCTGGTGTGTTCGCAAAGGCTTATACCAATTTAGTGGTAGTCTCAATGGTGGTGAATTGACTAAACCTCTCATAACTACTGTATTTTTCTCAGACAGTGATCTATCTCCACAGAAGCTGCTCTAAATTTCCAGCCCCCAGGATCCCTTCCTCTTCCTTTTTATTTTTCCAGGAAAAATACACAATTTCTTCTCAAAATTTCATTAATTGAGTTTATGCAGAGCTAGTGGAATGGGAACATATCAGATAGCAATCTCTTTAGAGAGCCTGCTTTGATTCTTTATCTCTTTGGCTCTTTGCTTAGAATGAGCTGAAGTTTTGTGCTCCACATACCTAGAAGATAACCTGGCTCCAGATATAAGCTGATGAAATTGTTGAGTTTCTCTAACGTGCGATTTATTCCTCATGACTATCTATAAATGTGTGAAGCAGCCACAGTTCAGTACATTGTGCTGATGCAAACTCTGTGTTGTTGGCTGGGAACATGGGCTGTATATGCTCCAGCCTAGAGGGAATTTTTACCAAGTGACAATCAGATATCAGAAATAGAAGTGTAACGAATCCGGCTCCAGCTGTCATAATTTTAGTCCTATGCAGGTCAAGAAGGGGGATTGTTCCAATAGAGATGGAGAACCTCTCTTTCAGCTGAGAAACATCCCAGAGCATTAGATGGGATGCCTCTGGTTGAGGGAGAACCACTGTGGACTGTATTTGCATCACTCTTGCCAGTGGTGACCTTTCTGGGGAGAGCTGGGTCCCTTGAGGGTGCTCAGAGTCCAGAGCTGTGGCAGGAGGATGTGTGTGGTAAAACACTTCTCTTCTGGAATCCAATGAAGCCTGAAGCTGTTATATTTCATCTCAGAGATATCCCTTACTTCTTTCACTAGTGAATGATTCCGGTGGTAATCCTGGTGCAAATCAGGTCTCATTTCAGTTGCATTTTAAAACATTGCACTGGAAATGCCTTTTTCAGGTCTGCATTAGTTTTTGCTCTCTTTCCAGTGCTGCTCCTGGGTACCTGTGCCTGAAACCATTTACAGTTCTGATTCAATTTTCTAATAGAAAAGTCTAAAGAGTGACTCACACCAGAGTTTCGATTTTTCTTTTCAATGGTTATGAATAAAACATAGCATAAAGGGAAAAAAAGCTTTTGTTGTCTACTTCTGAGGGTACAAAGGAAACATAGAATATTCTGTGTGACTTAGTGCCGGAAAAAATCACAGCAAGGCTTCTAGAAAAGTCAAGAGGTGAAATACTTTAGCTAGATATGATATCTTTGAGATGCCTCAGACAGGGCACTGTAGAATTTTGTACCCATAAAAAGAGACTTTCTCCAAAGTTTAGGTTTAGTTTTTGGCAGTTAGCATATCTAGAAACGATGATGTTAGCAGTCATGTACTTGTTTCTCAGAATAGAGTAGTTATTCATTATTAATTTCTGAAATATTTGCACAGACACTGGCCCCCAGCATAGTGTAGTTTAGGCTACTAAGTGCATTACTTCTTGCCTGCTGACTTCTCCAGCATATGGTACTTTATTTTGTTGGCCACAGAAATGTTCTATAGCCTTGCAGTAGCTTTGAGTGTGGTTCATGCTTTCAACTTTAATTATGCTTAATAACATAATACATATACAGCAAATAACATTTCCCATATTTAAAGTGTGGTTCTATTCTGAAAAAATGTGATGATTTAAAGATAATTCAACAAATAAGTTCCTTGTGCTAGTCAAATCATAACTTACTAAAAACAACTATAAATTTCCATATCTGTCTTTCCCTTATGCAGTGGGTTGATGCTGGCCAGACTCCAGGCACACACCAAAGCCTCTCTATCACTCCCCTCCACAGCTGGACAGGGGAGAGAAAATATAACGAAGGATTCATGAGCTGAGATAAGGACTAGAAAAGATCACTCATCAAATACCAGCACAGGCAAAACAGGCTGGAATTAGAGATATTAATTGAATTTATTGCTAACAAAATCAAAGCAGGATAATGAGATGTAAAATAAGACCTTAAAAACACCTTCCCCTCATCTCCTCCCTCTTTACCAGCTCTGTTTCCTCCCCCCTCCAGCAGTGCAGGGAGACAGGGAATGGGGGATTATGATCAGTTCATCCCCTCTGGTTTCTGCCAATACTCAGGTAAAGGAGCCCTTCCCCTGCTCCAGCATGGGGTTCCTCCCATGGGAGACAGTTCTCTGTGAACTCCTCTGATGTGGCTCCATCTCACGAACAACAGCCATGGGGTTCCTCCCATGGGAGACAGTTCTCTGTGAACTCCCTGTCCCCCTCAAACTGCTGCAGTGTGGTCACTCTCCCAGGGGGTGCAATCCTTCAAGGACGGGCCACTCCAGCATAGGCTCCTCTCTCCACACTGCCATGGGGTCACAGCCTCCTTCAGACATCCACCCTCTCTGGCATGGGTCTTCTCTATGGTCGCAGGTGGATGTCTGCACCCCCATGGACCTCCATAGAGCAGGGGCACAGATTCAGAATGGTCTTCACCATGGCCTGCAGGGGAATTCCAGCTCCAGTGCCTGGAGCGCCTTCTCCTTCTTTGGTGACCTCAGTGTCTGCAGAGTTCCTCTCACATGTTCTCATCCTGCTCTTATCTGGAGTCAATTACAACTGTGCAATAACTTGGGTTTTTTTCTTAAATATGTTATCAACATCATTTCTAATAGGCCCAGCCTTTACCAGTGGCACGTGTGTCTTTGGAGCTATCAGGGATTGGTTCTGATGGACAAACTGGAAAGTTTTAGCAGCTTGTCATAGAAGGTGACTCTATAGGTCCCTGGCTACCCAAGCTTGGCCATGCAAACCAAATACACTGTAGCAGGGCAGAACCAGCAGAGTTGATGCCCATGCTGGTACTCTACCCTTCAACTCCATGCAGAGATGCACAGGGTGTATTCAAGGGTCAGTAAGTATACTGCCTTGTGGCAGCTCTGTGAACTCTTTCCTTGTTATAAAGGTACCCTTTAGGATCTCTGCCTCCACCCAGCTGAGTTTTTTATACAGTCATTATTGGTTAAGCTATCAGAAAATTCTTGAATAGACCTCAGTAAATGACTCAATCTTTTGTTCATATTTCAGCAAGGCCATCAATGAGAATCAATAAAAATAATTTAAAAATCCGCAGATTGCTGTCACATTTTTCTTTCTCATGCTGTAGAGACACGACTATGCTGAGGCAGGGTTTTTGTTTTGTTTTCCTTTCTTTCATTTAGACTAGAGGATTTTGTTGTCAGCCCTTTTAAACTAGCCATGCTTTCATTTTGATACAGAAGAAGACAAGTAAGCCAGCTTGACAGGCACCAGCTCAAATATAAAGCGATCGGGAAGTTAAGGACTGAGATAACAAGAGAAAAGTTGAGACTTAGCTTAGAGCTGTCAATACCTTCTTAGTATATAGCTTACCTTATATCAGGGCATAAATATGCTGTGGGCAGAAGAGAGAGCAGGGCTGTGTGCTGCCCTTGGAGCTGGAGGTGCAGCAAGGGGTGGGGAGGTTGGTGCTGGCTCCGAGAGCCAGCCAGGCACAGTGTGTGCTGGCTGTGGGCTGATGGATGTGAGCTGCTGTCTCTGCACAGCAGTGCCCTGTGCACAAGGCATCTCACCTGGAGTTCCCTGCAACAGGCTCCCCTCTTTGCCCATGAGATGGTTTAATTTTCCTACAGAGAAATGGTTATGAACAGTTCTCAGTTTTTTTTTTCACAAAACTGACAAGAAGCAGGAATTTGGTCCTTCTACTTTAATAAACATGACCACCTTTACAAGCCAATAAAAATCCCCAAACCACCTCAGACTAACGGTAGTGAAATAAGCAAAATAACCTTTTGTTGCTGCTTTGAATTTCCTAAAAAAACATCCAATATCTCACTCAGAGCACATGTGGAGGCAGTCTTGCTGTACAGTCACATGAACGGCAATAAACTCATCCCAGTACGTGCTGGAATTTTGTCTACACACACACACACACACACACACACACACACACACACACACACACACACACACCAGTAAACCCTTTAACTTAGTAAGAAAGTATTTGAAAATGGAGACATTTTTATCTTAATTACATTGAAAATAACTTTGTTTTAAATGGTCTAACAGTTTTAATTTCCAATTTTCCTAGAGATGGTGATATTGGATGAAGAATTCATGCTGCACTTTTTCTACAGCTTCTTCAGTATAATAGACTCTGGTTTGTTATATGAATAAGGTAAAAGTTGATTTGAAAAGTAGCAATAAGCAGGGCAACTGTTGCTTAAATTTTGTTTCAGAGATCAAGGCAGCCCAAAGAAACGAAATCTTTTGGCAAAATCTAAGCTCAAAGCTAAGAAGAAAATGCAATACCCTGAAAATAATTCCATAAAAGATTTTCCTTGCTTCTCTAGCCAAGGTTGCAATAAATTTCACACAGAAAAAAAGATAAATCATTGATCATTTTTGTCCTTTAAAAGATGGCATTACCCTGGCCTCTCTGCAGTTTTAAACTTAGATCAGACACTGGCACTCAAGAATACCCCTGGAAAGGTGTGCTAGTGGCTTTGTGAGTAGGGGCGTTCTCTGCAGAGCTTCAGCTAGTGCTTGCCACAAGGCTTGGAAATGCAGTACCAAGGGCCAGGTTTTGACTGGGCCTGGCCACCTCGAGGTCATGTTCTTCCTGCAGAGTTTGTCCTCTGGCTGCACAGCTGCCAGCTAGGGAGCACTTTGGCAGTCACCTTGCTGTGGTACCAAATGTTCAGCCCTTAACACTTTGCAGGTGGAAAGCAGAAATGGGATGCTTGGTTCAGTGCCTCTTCAAACTTGCTGTTGCTTATGCAGAAATTTTACAGCTGATGATAGTGTATTGCCAGATACCAGGCAAAAGCAGGTCTGAAAAGTTTCAGCTGGCTTCAAATAAAACACACAGAAATTTTTCCTAACATCTATAAAAATAAAATTCCTTAAGAGTGAACAGAAAATGCACAGTAGAATTTATGCTTCTTCAAAAAGCTTGAGTAATGATAATGACAAATAAGTGCTGTTTTCTAAGGTTCTCTTTGCTAAAATGATAGATCTCGGTACAGCAGATATTCAGTCTGTTAACAATATATCATATCCTTTTTTCATTTGAGAAAATGAAGAATTTTGAAATGGGCATGTGTTTATTTTGGACTCAAACAGTGGAAATACTAAAGCGTTCCCCGTAATTGTTTTTAGCTACGCAGTTTAAAGCAGAATCATCCACCATATGCATGATTATTTTCAAGACATTAATAATACCCCATTA
Source organism: Bombycilla garrulus (assembly GCA_013400315.1). Lineage (NCBI taxonomy): Eukaryota > Metazoa > Chordata > Aves > Passeriformes > Bombycillidae > Bombycilla > Bombycilla garrulus. The sequence goes on along the minus strand of VXBU01006602.1, from coordinate 372,158 downwards.
CTAGTGTCTCCAGCTCTAAAAGACTTCAGCTTTGAACTTTGATAATGCCTCATCATGATATTGTATCCTTTGTAACAAATAATGCTGAAGGAGTGTGTATACAACTTAATGAAAAATGGAAAAGTTATTTATTTTCAATTAATTGTATAGTTCCTGTACTACATAACACATAAACAAATGTAATAGCTGTGTTATTATTTCTTCTTGAGGTTGTCTTGAGGTTGACACTGCATCCTGTCTGTCAAAGAGCTTAAAAATTACAAGGGAGATTTAATGTTGTCAGCCTTGAAGATGAGAAAATAATGAAGCATGTCCCCACAAGGTGGTTAATTCTATATTGTTCATTTGAAAGAAACTTAAAATGTTCTTTATCTCATATAAATTACTGTTAGGTATGAACTGCACAACTGCAATTTTATATTCCACCAGGAAAATGAAAATATAGAAAACACAGAGATATTTCCAGTGACAGTTTACAATGTGCTAGAAGATTCCTATGGATACAGTTTTAAAATTAAAACAGTTTGGGTTTGTGTGTGCTGAAGCTTAAAACATAATTTGTTAATTGGATGGTGAATTACCACAAAAAGCTTGTGACAATTTTTGGCCATAGGCATTGCACATAAAGCATGCCTCATGGAAAAAGAGGAGAAAAATGGAAAGTGATGGTGAAAAAATGCTGGGATTTTAGTAAATTATAAGCATGGTTGGAAAACTAGCAGGTCTGAGGGATTCACTTGAGTGTTTGGTCTTGTTTTGGAAGTTAGAAAGTCCCTTCTTATCTCTAGTATGGAAGCAGGAGGATACATTCCTGGTGCAAACTTACTTGGACAGTTTGCAGAAACTTGCTGAGGACTGATTGTGCTAAAGGTGAACTTCAGTTAAATTTATTTTGGTTTTATATGCAAAGAGGTCCAAGAAATGATTAGAAAAACAAAAGAGAGTGAATGATATTACAAATGTTAAACAATATTTAAAATATAAAATTACATTTCATCATTTATTGTTAATTTAACCTTTTATTTCATAGTAACAGGAGTTCATACTTAACAGGAAAGTGAATGATATGCTAAAATAACCACATTTTTATAATATTTTCTTTAAAGTATTGTTCCTTTTATTTTAAAAGAGCTAATACTTTTTTATTTGGTTGGGTGGTTTTTTTTCTTAGCATCTCTTTTCACAAGTTCTAGTTTTTCCTTCTAAAAATTCAGTAACTTATTTCAGGGTAACAGCAAATAAAAGTAGAGAGGACACTTGCCTGAATAATTAAATTTTAGTAAATTACACTTGTTGCACTGGTTCTATGCTTCTGCTAGAGAAAATGCAAACAGAACTAAACAGGATTTTCTCTTCTGTCCTTGTGCTCTCTGAGTAGGAGCTTGATATTTTTACTCAGGTTTTGTATTAAACTAACTGCCTGGTTCATCACCACACTTGGTTTCTTCGGAGCACAGAGTATTTTATTTTGAAATTGCAGCTATATGACCACTTACAGACATCTGCCTCTGTGACTGGAAAACATCAGGGAAATACATCCAGCTCCTGAGAGGTCTTTTGAAAGCAACAGAGTGAAGGATAACTTTGAAATTGAAAGTTGAACTTTTGCTTTTCATTGAGTTTCTGGTGTATCACTGGTGTTGGTCACAGTTTTGCAGCAGTGAGAAGATGTGACCAGAGACCCACACCTGAGCTTGTCCCCTGGAGACTGGGCACCCTGCTGAGGCACACAGGTCCTGTGAGATGCAGTATCTGTAGCAGGCTTTTAAGTTTGCAGGAAATCCCCATGGCTTTTATGAGATGCAGGTAGAGCAGCAAGCTTGGTTGCTACTAGTGACAGAATCAGGCCTTTATGTGGTTAATAATATGCTCTGTGCAGCTTTAGTAATCAGTTGAGAGAAATTTTGTCTTCTTTTGAAAAATCAAAGTGATCATTAACTTACAGTGAGCTGACACCAGAAATGAGTCAGAAAGGATCTTGATCTGAAAGCTTCCCTGTAGGGCACGTACATGCATCCTCAAGCTTTTCTCTTCTTTCCCTGGGAGGGCTTGCCCTCATCCAGTTCATAACTCTTTGACTTTCTGCCCGATATTGGTAACTTTTGAAAAGTTGCCAAGGGGCAGGATTATCTGATTCACAGGAACGCTTGCACGTTCTCCAAAAACCCATTTTATTTCTCAATAAGAAGGATTTTTGTGAAATCTCATAGGAGAGTGATCATCATTTCCTGCTCAGACCATGGGGAAGGAGGCAACTGGAGCACTTAGCTTGTCTATAATCGTAATTTGTCATACTGTTGGGAATCTTTTGTTGAAGTGGATGAATGAAGCAGTACTGAATAAACAAAAACTTGAGGATAGGGCTTTCAAATCTGGATCAATCTATTTATGTTCACACTTCATAGACTTTAACCAATATGCTAGGCCAATATTTGCTTCCCCACATTTCCGCAGGATTGCTCTATGTAGTAATAACCCAGGCAGAGGGCTGAAAAAATTATGAGGCCATTTTGCAGTGGAAATTATTTTTCTGCAATGATTATTAACAAGAAGGAGAGCAAAATGGATCAAATAAATTACTGGTTTCTCCCATAAATGCAGGAATATTACTTCTTCTAACATCATCAGGAGCTGTAAGGAGCAAAAGTTACATTTGAAGATCCTCCTTGATTTCCAGAATAAGCATGAGGGACACGTGGCATGAGGGGAGGGACAGTTCACACTTCATGCTCCTCTCCATAATTGACCTGTGAAATATTTTATTGAAAAATGTGAGAAATTAACTTTGCAGGCGATATGAAAATAAACAACGGAAAGGGAGGACTTCACCTTTTACTTTAGTTTGTGAGCTGCTAGAACCAAATCTTTGATTCTTCCAGTGTAAATGGCCTCTCAGCTTCCTGAGAAGGGATGGTGCACAGGTCACCGTCTCATTTCCTTGGAAGGAAGAACTGGAGTCTTATCACCGTGTGAGATACGACTCAGGTTCTCCCTTCATGACGTCCTGCTTGTCAGCATCTGTGAGCAGATGTCAGGGGCTCTCCCCAGCAGTGGGCAGGCTCACTGCTCCTTGCTTTCACAAGAGGACACTTCCCAACACTGCATTTCTGCATGTGTGTGCACATGCCTTCTCTCTAAACTCTCTCAAGAGCTATTAAAAAGCAGTTAAATGAAGTTCTCCAGCTGAGACCAAACAGATCTGTTGCTGAATAGAATTCCGTAGCATTGCTTTCACAGACAGAAAGAGAGAAAAATTTCAGGGCAGATACAGACAACAGCAACTTTGCAGACTGAATAGATCTATAGCTCTAAAGCTAAAAATATCCATCTTGTTTTGAATGTTTTGTATCTTTGTGTAACCTTTTATGGAAGTGTCTTTCCACTCACTATCTAATTTCTAGAATTTGAGAGTTTTATTATTTCCTGAGGCCTCTTTATGAGACCAGTACCTCCAGCAGAAACCTGCGTAAAGTTTTGATTGTTATGATAAAGGGACAAGGTGCTAGGCTGTCCCCAGCTGGAAAAGGTGGTTGCTCTTGGGAAACATTCAAGTAAGTCTGCATGATCTAGGAGAGACTGAGCAATTTTTAATAACTGACTGAACATTAAATCCTCCTGTAGCAACTCACTACCCTCTTTCTTCTGGTTCTGGTCTTCAATTTCTGATGTAAATTTATTCATGGCCATTTGACTTGGTGTTTTGCTTTGTTTGATATAGCTCCTTCCAGCCCTGATGTTGCTCCTTTTATATTCCTAGAGAGAAATTGTATCTCATCTGAGACTTTCTTTTGCTGGGTTAATAACCTGAGCTCTTTGAGTCTTCCTGCTTCCCCCATCCCCTAATACTTCTTTTAGACCATTCCAGCATTGTTTTTTCTTTTTTTTTTCTTTTTTGTGGAAATTGGTCACCAAGCTGATGAACAGCATTCCAAATTAGAATTTACTGTTGACAGTACTGCCAGTGGCAGTAATGACAATCCTCTTTTTGCATTACCCAGTTAATCCGAAATTGCATGATTTGTCATGCCAAAATCACCTCCAGTGTTGACACCTTTGCTTAGGATCAACCATATAATCAGTTATAAAACCCTATTTATTTTTTTAATCTCTGGGTATTAGTAAACCAACTGGTAACAAAATATCTTGTTATTAGCCCCAAAGTGCAGTAATTCACATTTAATTTTATACTTGCTATTCTCATTCCTGCCTATCAGGCCTGCAGGATGCTCAAGAGTCTTATAGGCATATAGTAATAAAATAGAAGACATGGTCATTGTCATTAGAAACTTGTAAACTTATTCAAAAAATGACACTATGTATTGGTATCAAAACAGAAAGAGGGTAGATTACATCAGATATTAGGATGAAATTCTTTACTGTGAGGGTGGTGAGACACTGGAACAAGTTGCCCAGAAAAGCTGTGGATTCCCCATCATTGGAAGTGTTCAAGGCCAGGTTGGATGGGGCTCTAAGCAACCCAGTCTAGTGGAAGGTGTCCCTGCCCATGGCAGAAGGGCTGGAACTAGGTGATCTTTAAAGTCCTTTCCAATCCAGACCAGTCTATGAATTTATAACTGAGGCTGAGGTAAATAAATAAGGTCACAGTATAGCTCAGAAAGACTAATGCATAGCATGATTGGATTAATAACTTTTAATTTCGTTACTAAACAGAATTTTTTATTGACCTGAAGCAGCAAACATAGCTGACAGAGCGTTGGAAACCATCAGAAAGGGTATTCAGAATAAGGCAGGAGATTGTGAATGCCGTTTGGTCTCTGCATATCAAGGACAGTGTGGAGAAGGTACAAAGGCAGCTAAGATGATTAAGAGGATGGAGCAGTTTCCTTATGAGAAACTATAAGGGCCAGTACACTTCAAATAGGAGACAAGAAGGTTGGGGCTGTGGTATGATTAAGCTTTTGGAAATTGTGGAGATGTGTGATAAGCTGAATGCAGAATGGTTTTTTAGTAAATTTCTTGATATTAGATATATAGGGAGCTTGGTGAAACCAATAGGGGTCTGGTTTAAAACATGAAACAATACTCTTTTTACTTCAAAGACAGGAATTGCTGGATTTAGCTACTACAGAAGTCTGTGTACAGTGTCAGCAGGCACAAATTTGATTAGTTTGTGGATATCAGGACCAATTAGATAAAATGACTTAGAGCCACATACACTCAAATTGTGAACAGCTCCAATTACAGAGGATCCATAACTCCTCAGTGCTACCTGGTCCACTGCTTGATCACCCTTGCAGTAAAAGATATTTTTCTAATCTTAATGGAAGTTTTGCATGTTTCAGCTTGTGTCTGTTGCCTCTGGTTGCATCACTGTGCACCTCTGAGAAGAAAGTGACTCCATCTCCTCAGTACTCTTCCATCAGGTAGCTGAAGCCAGCAGTACGATGATGCACTGAGCCTTCTTTCTGCAGGTAGAACAAATTCAGGTTTCTCATCCTGTCTTTATACCAGCTCCCAACCGTACTGATGGCTCTTCATTGGTCTTGCTGCAGTGTGTCCATGTTTTTCCATTATTTATTTCAAATAAATGTGTAAATTTAAAGTAATAGCATCTTGAACTGATATCTTCCTCTTAAAAAGTTTTATAAAACTCATCTCAAGGAGTTTTTAAATCTGGAGAGACACTAATATCATACTCATTCCCAGCACTGAAGTTTATGACATCTGGTCACTGATATTGCTGATCCTACTATTTGGGTTTTCAGCTTCAGAGTGCTATAACCCTCCAAATATTCAAAGTGACATTTGCAAAAATATTCTTCTTACACTTTCTAGAAATAATATCATAAACATTGTCAAAATTCATTAAGTTTAAAGGGGAGGAAGGTCTAATCTCTGCATTAAGGACAGGACGAAAGAACATATTTCAGAATTTCAATGAGAATTCCCCAGTTGACTTAAGCCAGCTCTTTCAGTAATGGTAAAGTTCCAGATATTATCTGCATCTCATGTAGAGACTTTTTTCCTTTTATTTCTGAGGTGGAAATCCATTTTGTAGCTTGAACAATTAAGCCACTGATACTTCTGGGATTAAGGCTGCAATAATGATGGTGCAGTCTGTCCACTGAAGAAAAAAACATTTAATTGTCCTATGAAATCTAAAAGCCAAACATAGTTCCTAAGGTGCATATCTGTATTGTACATACCTAAAAGAATGTAGCAACTTACAGGTTTTCCTCCCTGCAATCTAGCAATAAAAGTCAGATATCTGCTATGTATTGATTCACTCCACTGCTCCTAGACTGAATTGGGTAATAGCTTGCCATTAGCTCACAGTTCATCATCCTGTGGCATCTAATCAATAGATCAAGTGGTAGCTGCAGTTAATCTTATTTCCACATATCAATGTACAGATCAGCACAGACTTTTGTTTGTTTCTCTTCATCTTCTTCAAGACTGATACAGGAATTCCCATTCTTGATGGCGGGATGGATCAAAAAATCCCTACTGCATTCCCTCCTTCCGCTTCTGTAATTTCTCCACCCCATAACCAGACTTGAGCAATTCACATCACTATCTAAACTCAAATTTAATCTTGATCTAAACCTAGCCACTCAATCTTCTCTTTCTTCCATCCTTTCCAACTTTACACAGACATATATCAGCTCTTTCTGTACCTGATTGACACTTGGTTTCCTCTGCGCAGCTCTTTCCTGGAGCCCTTTCTCCAGTCCTCTCTCTTACAGTTTCCCACAAACCTTTACTTGGGCAGTTTCTTTGTCCTTCCTTTCATGAAAACAGCAGGTTTTCTCTTCTAATAATTTTTGTTCTGGACTGCTTTTTGATGTTCCTGACTTTCTGGTTGAGACACCTGTACAAGACTTAATCTATAGAATCACAGAATCATAGAATGGTTTGGATTAGAAGGGACCTTAAAGATCATCTAGTTGCAACCCCCTGACATGTGCAGGTACACCTTGTGCTAGACCAGGTTGCTCAGAGCCCCCAAACCTGGCCTTCAGCACTTTCAGGTATGACACATCCACAGCTTCTCTGGTCAGCCTCACCATGCTCACAGTAATGAATTTTCGTGGAACAGATCCTNTCATAGAATGGTTTGGATTAGAAGGGACCTTAAAGATCATCTAGTTGCAACCCCCTGACATGTGCAGGTACACCTTGTGCTAGACCAGGTTGCTCAGAGCCCCCAAACCTGGCCTTCAGCACTTTCAGGTATGACACATCCGCAGCTTCTCTGGTCAGCCTCACCATGCTCACAGTAATGAATTTTCGTGGAACAGATCCTCCTAGAAACTGTGCTAAGGCACACAGAGAGCAGGGAGGTGACTTGAGCCATCCAGCATAGCTTCACCAAGGGCAAGTCCTGCCTGATCAAGCTACTGGCCTTCTGTGATGGGGTGACTGCATCAGTGGACGAGGAGAGGGTTACAGATGTCATTTATCTGGACTTCTGTAAAACCATTGACACAGTCCCCCCCCAGCATCCTCTCTAAATTGCAGAGAGATGGCTTTGGTGGGTGGACTGTTTGGTGAAGGAGGAAGTGGTCGAAGAGCCGCATTCAAAGGGCAGTAGTCAACGGCTCAAATTCCAGTGGGTATCAGTCACAAGTGGTGATCCTCAGGAGACCATATTAGAAAAAGAGTTATTTAATATCATTATTAATGATATAGACAAAGGGATCGTGTGCAACCTCAGCAAATATGCAGATGATACCAAGCTGAGTGGTGCTGTTGACACCCCTGAAGCAGGGGATGCCATCCAGAGGGACCTGGACAAGCTCTAGAAGTGAGTCCATGGGAATCTCATGAGGTTTAACAAGACTAAGAGCAAGGTGCTGGGGATGAACAGATGGAGAGCAGCCCTGCTAAAAAGGACTTGGGATTGCTGGTGGGTGAGAGGCTGGATGTACCTGGCAATGTGCTCTTGCAGCCCAGAAAGGCAAACGTGTCCTGGGCTGCAGCAGCAGAGGTGTGTGCATGAGGTCAAGGGAGGGGATTCTGCCCCTCTACTCTGTGCTGGTGAGACCTCACCTGCAGTGCTGCATCCAGCTCTGGGGTGCCCAGCACAGGAAAGACATTGATCTGTTGGAGCAAGTCCAGAGGAGGCCACCAGGATGATTGGAGGGATGGAGCACCTCTCCTATGAGGAAAGGCTGAGAATTGGGATTTTTCAGCCTGGATAAGTGAAAGCTTCAAGCTGACCTAATTCCAGCCTTCTGTACATGAAGGAAGACTACAAGAAAGACAGAGAGGGACTTTTTACAAGAGCATGTAGTGGTAGGACAAGGGGGAATATCTCATATGGTCCAATAATTTTGTTTATTTTTCTAATGCTGTGTGTAAATGAATTGGTGCATGTGGTACAGCAGCATCCCTGCAGTCACAGTCCCCTGAAGGCTCAGGTCATGGGTAGCTCTTACTCATGTGTTCTGGCTTTCACTCCAGGGAAAACAGGCGATGTCAGGGTGAAGGAGCTTGTGTGTGTGCCTGCCTTTTGCCCAAGTCCAAATTTCTGGAGTGCATATTACAGCCCAAGGAGATTGGAAGTGCTCCAAGGTGCCCCAGCTTGGACACAGCCTAAGAGACGAGAACACTCAGGGATTTTGTTATTTTGTTGTCATTACTTATCTATATTTGGACTCAATTCAGACAAAAATAGAAAGAAAACACAACGCTGCATTTGTGTTACCTGCTTTGCAAGTTACTGCTTTTAGCAAAAACACATTCAGATGTATTACACAAACCAAAGAAATAATGTTCCTGGAAATAATTGTAAGGCCTCTTTTTGAGAATATCTATAAAAATAGAAACAAATCAAAATTAAAACAAAGACATAACTGATTTAAATTTGACATTTATGAGCCATTGGCTTCAGATGCACATTTGACAGGTCTGGATGGATCCATCAGAAAAAAAAGATCCTTCACTCTAGAGGACTAGACATTAAAAAGTATTGTAAGAGAGTGTATGAGTCACATGAAATGGCACTTAGACCCACAAATAAGTAGTGTGGGCAAATTAATTGGCACAAGTCATGAAATGACAGCAACAAGAAAAGGATGAGATGAGAGGGATGCAGTGAGAAGAAGGAACTGTGCAGCAGTCATTGTGCTTGTTTTGGATGGGCTGCTAGCTGGTGGGAAAAATAATGGATACAGCTGGATAAATTACTGAGTTTTGGATGAATTTTGCAGCTGGGGTGGTGACATAAACTACTTGTCATCACAGCTATTTTCCTTCATTTATAACCTGGTCACCCATCCGTCTCCAAATATCACTTTCTTTATAGCGTACACTTCTGAAATTGTGCCCCTCAAAACTGGGGAAGTCATTGGAACAATAAAGAAAATATAGAGTTCTTTCAAGAACTAATAGTTTTGTTATCTTGTATGAGTCAGCTTGTGTGGGAGTTGAAGAAGCTTTGTAGCACATTTGTTAACTCTGTGCAGCTAGTGAAGTTTAGTGTTTAAATGAATGCCTGTGAAAGTTGTCTCATCCAACTAAATCAATTTATTTTAAGTCTTTGCAACAAATCTGTTCTTACAATCTCTTTGGTATTGGGTTAAATTCCTCAGTGTAAAATGAATTGCATATCAGATTTTGCACATTATGAAAGCTGTACCCACAGTGTTTCCAGTCTTGAGAATATTAATTGGTGGAATTTAAAGATGAATACAGATGGCAAGCCTATTAATAAATGATGGGTAGGGAAGTACGCACCAATTCTTAGAAAAATATTGTGTGTGGAATGCATGGTGTATTTTAAGATAAGCACGATTTTCATCCCCAAAGAATTTATATATATATTTGCAAATTAGACCTAATATATGTATGTAATAGAAAAGAATAACTGCAGCAGGTTGAAATTGCTCACTTTTACTGAAAAATATAAATATTCTCGTTAAGACAGAATATTAAACAACTGGCAGAGTGAACATCTCTTGGCTGAGTATAAGGAAAAAAAAATTTCCCAACATCTCTCTATGCAGTGTAACACTGTGAAGAGGGAGTCCTGTGACATCCAAGTGTACTCCCAGAGCTCAGCGCAGATGTGCATGTGCTTTGCAAGGATTTACCGGCTGTGACAGAGACAGTGCAACATTTTATGAGAATATTGTGAGTGCCAGAACCACTGACCAACCTAATGCTACTGCAGTCCTGCCTGGTGGAAACCTTGGGTTGGGGTGCATGTGGATGAGAAGCTGATAGCAAAATGGCACTCAGTGACTCAGTGAAGTCTGCTTTGGAGTACAATATGTATGTGTAGTCCAGGGAAACTAAAAAACTGCTGTGTTACTGAGGTGATGCAAGTATGTGCAGAGCCTCTGGCACCACAGTCTCAAGAGAAGAGCAGCCTGTGGGTAACTTGGTGTCAACCTGTATTGCTCTCCATGCACTACTGGAAACTCTTAAGGGTTATGCAGGGACTTTTGCTTCTGGGACACAGACAACAGTAAGGACTTGAGTTTAGCTGCTTAAAAAGAAGCCTTTCCTTACTGAAATGTCCTGCAGAAGCTAATCTGGGAAATGAAATTAATAAATTCAAACTAGTCAAATAGTAGTTTTCTAAAAGCAGTTTTTAACTTTTCATCAATATCTTGGATGAAGGGGCAGAGGCTTACTTAGGAAGTTCTCTGAGAACACAGAGCTGTGAGGAGTGGCCAATATTCCATAGTTTTGTGCAGCCCTTCGGAGGGACCCTGACAGGCTGGAGAGACGGGCAGAGAAGAACCATTCTGAACCATCTGAACCATCTGAAATTCAACAGAGGTGAATGTAGGATTCTACACCTGGGGAGGAATAACCCAGGCACCGGTACAGGATGGGGGTAACCTGCTGGAAGCAGCTCTACAGAGAAAGACCTGGAGGACAACGAGCCATCCATGAGCCAGCAGAGCCCTTGTGGCCAATAAGGCCAAGGGTATCCTGGGGTGCACTAGGAAGAGCACTGGCAGCAGGTCCCGGAAGGCGATCCTGTTGCTCTGCTCAGTCCTAGTGAGGCACCAGCTGGAGTGCTCTGTCCTGTTCGGGGTTCAGCAGGACAAGAGAGACAAGGAGCTGCTGGAGTGGGTCCAGAGGAGGACTACAAAGATGATTTGGGGACTGGAGCATCTCTCTTATGAGGAAAGGCTGAGAGAGTTGGGCCTGTTCAGCCTTGAGAAGAGACAGCTGAGAGGGGGCCTCACCAATGTCTATCAGTCTCTGAAGGGAGAGTGCCAGGAGGATGGGCCAGGCTCTTCTCAGTTGTGCCAAGCAATAGGACAAGAGGCAATGGGAAGAAAATGTTGTACAGGAAATTCCACCTGAATATAAGGAAGAGTTTTACAGGTGCAGGTTCACAGGAGGAGTCTGCTCAGAGAGGCTGTGGTGTGTCCCTCACTGGAGATGTTAAAGAACAGTCTGGATACAATCCTGTGCCGTGTGCTCTGGGATGGCCCTGCCTGAGCAAGGAGGCTGGACCAGATGACCCACTGTGGCCCTTTCACATCTGACCATTCTGTGAGTTTTGTGAAATTTTGGTATTGACTAGAGGGGGAGGAATCTGATGGATAGAAGGAAGGTTGGAGAGAAAACACCCTTCATGCCATGAACTTACAGAAAAACAGATAAATATAAGTTAAATTTGATATATACTTCTTTCATCCTGAAGGCCAGTGTGCAAATTTCCCTGTATATTATAAATGCAGAACATTTCTTACAACACTTAAGTTACCATTGGCATAACTTCAGCCTAAATTTTACTCATTTTCTTCACAAGTTTAAAATCTCTTGATCAAATCCAATTCACCTTTTTAAGACTCAGGGATAATCCTTCAGGAATACTTTCAGTAGTTCAGGGCTTTAGTTTGTGCTGCTTTATGATCAGTCTTTTGTATTTCCTGTACCTAATTATGCATTTTAATGAAGCTTGCCTCTATAACATTCATCTCCCATAGAGATGATAATTTTCACTTAGAATAATTTTAGAATTCTTTCAGATGATTAGTACTCTTTAGAATATATAATTTTTTTACTTTGGCAGTTGGAAAGATCATACTAGTAATTTATGCCTGTTCTAGGCTCAAAACTTATCTGAGTTTAACCAAGCCATTTTTAAGTCACACTTTGGAAATCTGCCTGCAAATACCCTTTCACATTGACTGATTCTTGGGTTGGATTGATAGATATCACCACAAACAAAGAGATACAACCTGGGTTTAAATGGATCTGACAGCGTCCGCAGTACATATTTGCAGTGATTCCCCTGTGTTGTTTGTACAATACTTTAAGTTTTACTATTGGAGTGGGTGTCAGGATCTCCAGTTTTTTCCATTTTATTCAGAGAAGGAGCCAACCCTTCAGCAGCAGTCAGTCTGGTTCATATGGATGACACCACTCACAGTCTCCACTGACTAAGGTGGGTGGTCCCACGGAACCAGCAGCAAAAGGTCGGGGCAGCAAGCAGGTGGTGGGGAAGATGTGGTTGTGGCTGGGTGTGATGGGCAGCTTATTTGCACAGGCAAAGAAGACTAGAAATTACTGAGTGAAAACACAACCAATTTAAAAAACTTCAAAATTTTGACTTAAAGCTTTCAATGTTTCCAACTATTTTTAATACATGCCTTGTGGGCAGAGAGACAAGCATGAGTTTGATAGCAGGCACAGGTGGTGCCATGGACTATCCTTTATTGTCCTTGGTCATGGAGGTAGAGGAGGATATTGCTACCTGAAGTTCTCTTCAGCTAGGCGGGGAGCTGAAAGAGGGGGGGATTTTCAGGAACATTCCTTAATTGAGACTCTATCTGTTTGTTGGGGAGGCTGGAACAGCTGGAAGTGTTGACACAGACCCTTTGTAATCCTGCGCCATCATCATCCCTGAAAAGGATTTTTGTATTTGGAAGAGTATGAATAACATAAATAAAAGGTGGTGATTTGCCTTGCTTTTCTTACTTTTTTTTTTCTTGGAGTTTTATACTATAATTGTGAGCTATCTCTGTTAGTAGTTGGTTGGTAGTCTGCTCTAATGAATTATTAATAATTGCTCTTTAATTATTGCTTGGAAAAGCTTTTATAATGAAAGTACTGAGCATCACTGTTATTCTCAGGGCTTTTTTTTTTGGTCTTACAGTCACTATGTTCTTAAAAATTCTGTGAAAAAATAGAAATACCTGTAGAGGAAAGAAGCCCTTTTAAAGACCTTGCCAAAGGGAAGTCTGCTGTCTTTAAAAGACATTAAAAATCCCAGTGGCAGGTTTCCACCTTGAGATGTAAGCCAGCAGGGTGTTGTTGGCTCCACTGCAGAGAAAGCTGCTTGGTTACTCTGTTTCGATAACTTCTGTCCCTTCTTGAAGTCAGGAGACAATTTTTTTAGTTAATTGTAATGTTTACTTGAAGGGGATTTGAGGAAATTTTTTGTTTTGCTTTGTTTTGTTTTGGACAATGCAGAACTCTAAGTATAAATGGCAAATCTACTTCTTTCCCTTCAAAGCTGAATTACCAGGTGTGTTAATATAATTTATTCTGGAGAAAACCTCTCCAGCCCAACTTGTGTAATTAATAGGGGCTATGTAGTGTTGCTGTCTCCTCTCATAAAAGCAGAAGGAGAATGGATGGAGCACAATGGTCAATGTTATCAGTTACCAAAACAGAAATTCAGTCACTCAGCAGTCATGCTGGGCTGCCTGAGAGAAAAATTTTAAACTACAAGAGGAGATCTGAATGTGATCTGATCTCTGGGAAGAAGAACTCCTAAAACTATGTTACTGTCTTACTACCCTCCCTCTACTGATTACTAATAGTGGGAGAGAATGCAGGTTAAGCTTAAATATCAGCTATGAAATACGATTGTTTTAGAGAAGACATACCTGAACCATCTTTACCTTAGGTACCATATATATAGGTGCTACATATAACAACCAGCTGCTGAGAAGTGTCCAGCTTCTGACTCAGAGAAATCATCTGACTCACAGAAGCTGGTGAATCCTATTAGTGGGGGGCACCCTCTCTGCCCTTCCAGTTTATTTCTAGCACAGCTGTTAATTCCAAAAATTTTATGTTGCAGGAACAGGAGTAATTTGGAAACTTTTGATTGCAAAGAAAAATCTCAGAGAAAGTGGAAGCACCCTGGGACTTACCAAGGTGGATGTTGGAATTTACAGATCGAGGTTGGAATTAAATCTTGAAGGAGGCCCAAATAGATCAATTAGTTTAACAATGTCTAGTTAAGTTTTGAACAGCTCTAAAGATGGAGAATCCATAAACCCTTAAGGTCCAGTATTTGACGGCTCTTGTAGTGGAAGAGGTTATCCTAATATTTAATGGGAATTTTGTATGTTCCAGCTTGTGTCTGCTGCCTTTGGTCACCTCTCTATTCACCTCTGAGAAGAGAGTTTCTGCATCTCCTTTGTGCTCTCCCATCAGGTAGCTGAAGATAGCAGTAAAGTGCTCCAGTGTGCCTTTGTCCAGGCAGATTGAAGTCAGGCTTCTCATCCTGTTCTCATGCGTCTTGTGCTCCAGCCCTGACCCTACTGACTGCCATTCACTGGCCTTGCTCACTATGTCCTTGTTTTTCTTGGAATGGCAACACCTCCTAGACATAGTCCTCCAGACTTATTAGTGACAAACAGATGACGAACCACTTGATTCACAGCCTACACTCCTGTTAGAACAGACTAATGTGTTGATGGTGTTCATTGTACCTCTTACCAAAACACCAAAGTCCTTTTTGGCAAAACTTCCTTTTTTTTACCACTTTCTTTACTTAACCAGATTATACTATTGCTTAGTATTGTTACATCTACATTGAAAAATTAGGTATTTGGCTTCTATGCACTTCATAAGATTCCTGCTAGCCCTTTTCTCAAGGCTGTTGAAGTCTCTGTGTAGCAGCTCTACCTGCAGCATATTAACTGCTCCACTCAGTTTGATCATCTCTGCATTTACTGAGAGTCTTCTGTATTGGCCCCCACTGGTAATGAGCTGCTGGTTGTGCTTTGTACCACCCATCACAACCCTTTTAGCCTGGGGATTCAGGCTATTTTCTCTTCACCATGTGCTCATCCAGCCAATATCTCACCAATCTGGCCACAGATAAAAGGAAGATGTTGGTAAAGTCATTGGATACATTATCCTACTGTTTTCTTCTTGCCCACAGTGCCAACCATTTCACCATACAAAGCTATCATGTTAGTCAGGTAGAATTTGCCTTTGGTAAATCCATGTCAACTGTTTCTAATCATGCTCATTTTTTTCCATGTTTTTTAACATATGTTTACATATTTGAATTGTTTCCTTGTGTTGCCTGGAGTACATACTAATTAAAGTCAAATTTTTTCTCCTAATTAAATGGGATGTAGTGAATCACTCTATGGAGTGATTAGCACAAACAACAAGAAACTTTTTAGTATTTCAAGAACAGCAAACCCATAAAGGAGGTGATGGCTTTTGCCAGCTTTTGAAGAGTAACAAATGGTTATGACAGATACATAGGCCACCAAAACCTAAATAATTTCTTTGTATAGGTCCCCTCTTCAGAAGGTCTTGGGAAGTTCACTACGTTGATCTTACTTGTGTCAGGTAGAGACGAAATGACAACAAGGAACAAATTTTTAAATGCAATGGCAAAATACCTCCAGGACTCTGGGGGAGCACCCAGGAAATGCCATGACACCCAGTAATGAGGATATGGTTAAAACTTCCTGCAATAACACATGACCTGTATTGAAACTGCAACTGATTGAAACTACCACACTATGAAAGAGAATAGTAGCAAATTTGTGAATGATCCTAGAAAAGTCAATAAAACTTATAGTAACTTACAAATTAAACTGGATGAAATAGCTAGAAATAGATATAAAGCATCCAGATGACATATATGACAGAGCATGAATGACAGTTACATAAAGCAAAATCTTGCATCTACAGAGCAAGAGTATTTCAAATACTTGAACAGAAAAATAGATAAGCAGAATTCATAGCTACCATTTGCTTGGATTTTAAAAAGCATTGATATCTATTGAAATACTTAAGAAGTAAAGAATTATTCATGATGAGTTAGTGTGACTAGATTTAAACAATTAAAAGCTAAATTTAAATGAGTCTATAATATATTTTAAGTCAGTAGACTGCAGGCCAAGTAGCCTGTCGCCAGCACAAGTAGCAGCTGGTTTTATGGTTGAACCCTCCATTCTCTCTCTCCTCAGGAGCAAGAGTACTGTTGTCATTGCATTATCTAAGACTCCATAAGAAAAATAGGAGATAAGGAAAGCAAAAAAAAAATTCCTCCTTGGAAAGATAGAGAAAGGAATGCAACAGCTCAGGGAGGGAAAGTGACTGCTGAGGTAAGATGAGGCATTACCAGTTTTAAACAAAGAACTAGAAAAAAAATGAAAAAGGTGAGCAGAACAGAGGAGTTGTGAATGCTTTGAACTTGTGAATGCTTTGAACTTTAAGGAGTTGAATCTGCATGATCTCTGCTGTAGAGCATCTCCAGTCTCATGACTCACAGGACATCTGGCCAACAGACTGGTGAGAGTTTATTAACAGAGGCTACATATCACTGCTTAGCTCTGTGTAGCTGTGTATGTTCCAGTAAAGCTCGTCTGTTGGAGGATGGACTTTTTTTATCTCAGGTTTTGATTGCCCACTACCCACATTTATCACTCTGGCATCAGATTTGGCATTTCTGGGTGGGCTTGAAAGTTAAATGAAATGAGAAAGATAAGCTCCCAGGCAGGACTGGGGGTTTGAAGGATCACTGTCTCCTTCTCTGAATGCAAGGAAGGTGGAAGTGCCAAGATAACTCTGTTTTGAAATAGGAACAGTTATCTCCTCATACATTACTGTAAAATAGATTGGAAATAACTGGAAGTTAGCAATTCATGCTTCAAATGTATATGTCTCCCACCCAGTCAGCAATGGCATGCAAAGAGGCACCTATGACACACCTGGTGATGCATCTGCTGTCAGGAAAGGCTTGTAAGAATCACATCAAACCCTGGGATAAACAAGTGGCCACTGCCCCAGCTGAACAAAGTGAAGGAGTGAAGGAGGTCAGGATCTGTCTCCATCACTGTCTCTGTCTTTGATTTGTTAATAGATAAAGAAAAAGCAATGTAAAGCTATGAGGGCTTCCTGCCCAAACCAAAACCACAGAAACTACTCTTTTTGGATGGTGCTGTAAAAGTGACAAAGCCAAAAATTGGGTGTGTTTGTTGGTTTGTAGGTGGCCCAGTTTACGATGGAGGGGGAAATCTCACAAAGGGTGTGTGATGGGGACTGTAAGCATTAGGAAAATGATCCAGGAAAAGCTGCTGTTGCTTTATGTTTAGGTTGACAGATGGCAGCATTAAAAGACACCTTGGTGGATCAGCCACTGCTAGGATCCTGTTTCAGATTGTGCAGTGAGGCACCAGCACTTGTTCTGCAGGAAAAAGGCATGCATTCAACAAATAGCACACCTTCTTCAGCTTCATCATTCAAGGCTGTAAGTCTTTAGGAGATGGCCTGCTCCATCATCTCAAAGGATAGAGAGTTTTGGCAAGATAGTATTGCAAACACCAGATCTAAGCCTCTCTGATTTAGTGGGATAGTTTGGGATGGAAAGTGGTATGATATCAGAAGCATATTGACTTAGATAAAAACTTGACAGTGCCTAAACACACAAAACGGGTTGTTAGCATGTGCTAACCCCCAGGGAAATTCAGGAATGAAAAAAATCTTTGAGAAGATTATGAAGTGGTGCCTGATGGTCTAAGATAAGTGAAGATGTAGTGATGTGTGTTAGGAATATAACATTTATGACCACCAATTACATGCAAAAGTAATAAACTCACAAGAGGAAGTCTAGACTATAGAGCAGGTTGTCAAATGGACCTTTCTTATCCCAAACTTACAATATTTTCACCAATTGACTGAAGTATTTCCAACCTACAGGAAGAGAGCCAGCACAGCTGCTCAGACAATGAAAGGACAGATGTTTCTCTGACAGAAGCTGGCTATGACTTGGGCCTGTATGTCATAGGAAAAATTATAAATGATCATGTCTGGCATTAGGGTTTGCACAAAGGCTTTGCATTGCTGGACATCCCCAGGGAGAACTGCTGAATGCTGAGGATGGCTCTGAAAGAGGTTGTAAAGCAGCAAGGGAAAGCCTGAGAAATGAATCTCCCAGTAATCCTAATGCTGGAATGAGGAACTACTGCATCTCCTGGAATAGAAGAGACTTGAGGCTGCTCCATTTGTGATTAGGAGCGTGGCTGCCAAATAAATTACAACCATATGGTCCAACAGACAGATGGACTCAAGACATGTTAAAGACAGTGTCAGCTACACACCACCAGGTAGCCAAGCACACATTAGAAGCAAATGTTCAAAAGATGGATAAAGTAGCATGCTTGTTGCACCTGCAGAATGAAATATTGGAGACTGAGTAACAGAGAAGCAAAGGAAAAAAACACATGCTGGCACTTCAGGGGATGAGACTTCTTAGAAGTGTGAAGTAGGCCAGCCTCACCAGCTAAATCTAAAAAGAGGAAAAAAGGGCAGAAAAACATGTTCTATTTTTCAAATTCAAATCCATGGAAAACATAATGAAGCTTAGGATTTGACTTTCATTTTGCAGAAAAATCAAAATGTACCCTGACTGGAACAGAGAAAATGATAAATATCACAGCATCCCTGGCCTTGTTTGAGTATAATTTCAAATTTGTGATTTCAGAGTTTTCCCTCTTTGCTGTTACATGTATAGCACTGAGGATACAATGCACCTGTCACAACTAACACACCTGTGAGAAGTTTAGCAGGAAAGGTAATAGCTCCCAGTTGAAAAGACACTCTAACAAGGGAGTTGGAATCCAGGACATATTTAAATAAAAATCAGATAAAGAGTAGCACATATTGGTCAAGGTATAAAGGCTACATGAAAAAATATAGAAAATATGAAAATAAAATTTAAAATAATGTGCTTAAACTTATCCAGTATTTAATACTCAAGCTACATAACACATCTTTTCTGCCTACCCTGAACACAGCTGCTTCATATATGAAGTCTGGTTGATGCTACTTGTTGGCCATGGCACTGAGAGGAGCAGGGAACTCGGGCAGATCAGTACCACGAATGCTGGAGCCCCTACAGTGTTGTACAAGGTCTCTAAGTCCTCCTAACTGAACAGAAGCCAAGCCACAGCACTGGAACAGTGATTCATAGGAGACATCTGGAACAAAATACCAATCCACAAATAAAAAGATCCAATGTTATTGAAAGTAGTGAAAGGACAGAAAGTAAAAACAAAAACACAAACCAAAGTCTCTTGTTCTTGTTTGCAAACAGCACTTGCAGCAGATGCCCTGAGACAGAAACTGTCCTCCCCACTGGGATCAGAAGGATTGTATTGGATTCAGCTATGGCTAAAGAGTAGCAAGCATAGACTTTATGGAAACGATACACTTTTATCCAGGATCAAGTTCTCAGTTAAATGATTGCCTGGTGTGTCATTTTAAGATCACTCCGCAGAAGTATAAGAAAACATTAGGCATTAGCTTATGTATGAAAAGGACGTGTGTGAAAAAGATGTGTGTGTTTCAGAAAAACGTGTGAATCTGATTTAATTAATGACATTTCCAATCAAACTGTGTTTACTGACTCCAATGTAGCAGTTATTGGATGCTTTTTTTGTATAAACCACCTGTGTTTTCTGGTTGATTAGTCATTAAATACTGTACCCAACATCAAAATATAACCTCAAATGCAACTGATATGAAATTGTCTGATGTAAAAGAAGTATTAAACCACGCAGATTTTTGATAACTATCAGAAATGCTATGGAAGCAGCC
Organism: Bombycilla garrulus; assembly: GCA_013400315.1. Lineage (NCBI taxonomy): Eukaryota > Metazoa > Chordata > Aves > Passeriformes > Bombycillidae > Bombycilla > Bombycilla garrulus. Next base: position 352,364 of record VXBU01006602.1, on the reverse strand, counting down.
AGAATGGCCTTGATAGTTGTGTGCCTCAGTGGTAGATACTGGAATGAATTGGAAGAAGGAAGAATATCAATGGTGTGATTTTCTTTGGCTGGTCAGGCACCCACAGTTGCTGGAGTCTTGAATGCCTCCGTCTTGGCCACCAAGAAATGTTGGCTGCATTACTGGGCACCTCCCAGCAAGCCTTAAATGCCATAGACACCTGCTGTGCCAGGTCTTGGTGCTGATAATAGTCTCATTTATTATAGGAGGGCCTTCAAGGAAGGTGGAACACACATGGTAGCTGACCAGGGTTGCAGTTAGTGTCTTGAGAATTCTTGGGAATTTCTCTTGAGAATTTTTCTTCTGCAAAGTCAAGAATAGGTGCTGCCTTGTGCTGCATATGTGACACAAGGAATAGAACAGGAAACTGGAGGAAAATGTCCCTAGAAAGACCGAGAAAGGAGTGTAACAGCTGAGAGGAAAAGCAACACTAAAGTGAGCCTCAAAAACAAAAATGGGAACAAAGTCAAAAGATTCAGAAGAAAGAAGCAGTGAACACTTTGAACTCAAAGGAGCTGAATCCACTTAGATCCCTGCAGGTGACCGCTGCTAGGCCCCCAGGCCTCCCAGGATGTTTGAGTAAGAGATTGGTGAGTTTTGCTACAAATCAGTTTGGGTTATTACAGTGGTGGAGGTATCTTGTGAAATTAATCTTTCTCTGTCTCAGGTGTGTAGTGCCTGCTATGCAGATATTCCATTTTAGCAGCAAAGGCTGATTCTGCTCTCAAAGCCACTTGAGTCTCTGTGATAATACAAAGACAAAGGAAAGTAATTAATATCAGAACTTGTGCTGCAACAGTTCTTCTAACGTCTGTGAAATAAAGAGGATATTGAAAATGTCATGAGTTTTCAGCACAGACTATGTTTCAATTTATGTACTGCAAATGGACAGTTTATACCAACAAACTACTTATGAATTATTGGATGCAAAAATTACCTATTGTATTGTGTTGTATTTGATTCTCTTCTGTCTGCTATCAGTTTCAAAGTCTCTGAATAATTCTTGGAGTTATGTCTCTTCTCAAATATCTTTTATATTATATCCATGACTATGTATTTTTCTTTGTTTAACTCATTAACTTTCTGTTTTGCCTCTTAGACCAATATATTTTTATTTCCCTGAGACTTTTCCAGTGTGGCTTTTCTGCAAGTTTTGTCTTTGGAACGTAATTTGGGGTTTTCAGAATGAAAATTTATTTTTGTTGCTCATAGAAGCCGTGTTATATAAGAACAAAACCCAATTTATATACTAACCCTTTTTTCATCCACTTTGGTTATTAAACAAGTCTTCTGGGGGTTATATAAGTTCAGAGATTCTTGAACTTCTGCCAGAACCATGGTACACTTCCAGTGGGTATATATAACTCTTTAATGCCTAGAATGCAGCTGGATGTGTTTGGTTTACACATACCCAGAGTCTCATGTACATTGTCTGCTCCAACATCGATTTGTTCTTTTGGCATAACTCTTGCTAGATTGTTATACAATAAAGAGCCAGGTGCCAACAATCTTAGCAATGATGCCCCAGCTAAATCTGCTTTAGATGAAAGTGCACCTGCTAGAAGTATTTCCCAGGACATGCAATCATTTAGCCTATAAATTCAAATAATGCTTATTCTCTTGGTTAAATTACACCTAGCAGTTTAGTCAGATACATAAAGAAAAGTTGGTATGTATGCCAAAAATGAATAAATTTGAGTCTCTGACCACTGATACAGACTTTACAGCCCTGGAACTCTGTGAATTCCAGTGGAGTTACTTCAGGTTTATACCATTTAAGCATGAAAAGGTTTGGAATCACTTGTAAGGATTTTCTATTATTATCTGGAAAAATATTTACAAAGATGTGTTCTCCTGCTGTTTTATTGAATTGTATGCAGTAGTAATGGATTTATGGCTTCTGTCTTGAGCCCTAGTTTTCAGATTTTAGGGCTGGATAACTTTCATGGATAACCATGAACTGTTTCAGAGCTAACCAAGTGAAAGACTGTTGGTGCTGTAGGGAAATTTTATAGCCTTTAACGGATGTAGATTTTCCCCACTTACTTCACTGAGCAACAACATGGGGTACAAATCACCAAAGGTAGTCTACCTTTTGTAAGAGCTTTTGTTGAACATTTACAACTTAGGCCTGGACTACAGCATTTAAAGTCTAAATGCTTCTTCTTGTGGCCTGGTATAACTCATATATTGTTCCTTAGAAATCACCCCTTTGAAGAGTTTGTTTCTTTCCACTGCATATACAGTGCTAAACTAAGTTTAGGTGCTGAAAGCACATGCTTGTGTTAAAAGTGGGGGTGTAGGTGCCTTAGAGAATTTAAGGATTGCAAAGACCTTTGTTTGCAGATCTGTTCAAATCCACAATCTGGATGACTGAAACTTACTGTTGTCACATACCCATGAATGTTATATCATTTTATGTCATTGCCTGCAAAGTCTTATGCTAACCAGAGCTGCCTAACCAGTATTCCTGCTGGGATGTCCAGGAGAAAAGAGGGGCTGGATGGCTGACAGAGTGGTTTATTGTCTCAAGTACTGTTGCTATCATGATGTCTGTGACTAAAAGTACATTTATAGTTCCACTCTCACAGGCAGTCCTTTTCTATCTGAATTTGATGGCTTTGTTTTTAAGCTGAAATCCAGTTTTATGCTGTGTGCACAGTAGGTAATAATAGTTCTTCTGGAATCATCTTAAGTTATCTAATGGCATAATTAGAATTTTAAATACAAAGGTTCTTTTTTCAAACCATTACAGAGCCTTCAAAAGTCTCTCCTTGCTTTACAACATTATGGATAAAGCTTCTGTGTGAGGATGAAATAACAGGACATTTTCAGAAGCTGTGAACACAGTTTTTTAATAAAAGAGAATATAAGTATAATAGTACTTTTTGATGATACAGAACTAATTAAAATAAATTAATAAATGGTTTTATTCACATAATTTTAAGTAAGTGTAGCATGGCTTGCTCTGTTAGTCAGCAGAGGCTGTGCCCCAGAGATGTACAACCTCTTCTGCTGACCAGTCTAGATTCTAATTAGTTTGACCATACTCTTTGTTTCCAATGTCTGCAAATTTATGGGGGTCTGCTATGCCTAAGGAAGCTTTTCTGTGCAGGGGTTGTCCTTAAAGAGCAGATGCTCCTTTAGATTTTAGGCCAGCAAATATAAAATCTGAGTGGCCCAAAGTGTCTTTTTAACAGCACTAGAACTAGTCAAACCCGATTCTGTGCAGCAGCTTTTCCTTAGCTACATCCAGCAGATCCTGGGCAGAAATGAGAATAAAAAAAAAATAAAGTGATAAACATGTTAATACTGGTAATATTGCCTGTTCTTTTGGCACTCAGCTTTCCTCTTGGAGAAAAGCCAGCTCATCTTCTGTTTTTTTCAGTGTTATATATTCTCTTGAGATTTTACATACTCAGGTCAGGCTTTGTGATTTGTGTTGAAGTGGTGGAGCTGAGAGTAAATCTATTAATTTATTTCAATGTAGGAAGTAAGGATCTAAACACTTACTGCTGTTGCTGAATCAGTAAACAGAGGTTAATAAATGGTGCCACTCTGCAGATTTTTTTCTGCAGACAGCACCTGGAGTAATCTTACAAGTATTTGTAGGACATTAAGTATGAGTGAACTCAATTTAATTTGAAACTTGCAGACTTTCATGTAACAGTGTGAAAGAAAACAGATATTACAGGGGTTTTTATTGTAATTCTGAAGCTGGAAACTTGAAACTATTTTGGAGTGACTAAGTTTTGCTGTGAAAATAAACATGTTTCAATTGCAGATCAGGGTGATTTTGAGAAACAAGTTTAGCTGCTGCACAAAGGTAATGTCTTCAAGAGTTATAAAAAATACATCATATACAGGAGACCAGAAGTGAAGTATTACAAAGGTGAGAAATGAAATGAGTAAGCCAGGAATGAAAAAGGTTATAGTCTGGCTGGAAAATAGGTGTTGAGTGGTCTAGGCATCTGCACAGTGCAGATGGGACTGATGTATTGTAAGCTTTTGTACATATCGAGAACTACTTAAGATTACAAAGTTTATTGCTATACAATTTTTTTTCTGTGAGTACCGTTAGCAAAATTCACAGATGGATTCAAGAGAGAAGTAGATTTGTTCAGAGAGATAGATGTGTGATGGTGATGGGTTGAAAATTGTCAGTAAGGGAAGAACTGGGAGGAGAGGCAGCTTACTGAGTGGCACAGTGCTGCAGGAGAGACTGGTAATTGGATGGCTGTCAGTGACCAAGAGTTAGAAGAATGAAGCTAAGCACACTATGTCTTTTTGGAAAATCCAGTAGTGACACCATTCCAGATTTAAGCCTCGGAGACTTCAACACTGCCCATCAGAACAAGTCCTAATTAACAGATCCCACCTTGCTCTAACTGGATCAGTGTAGAAATCACACATTTATTGCCTCCTGACCAGAACACCAACAGGGGACTGTGACTGCAGTGATGTTTGTTATTAGCTGGTACAGCTGGCACAGCATTTAGACAGTAGCTCTGGTGCATGTGGTGAGTCCTGATTAGGTCATGCATAAAAGAAGTGATGAGGGGAAAAAATCTGGCTACTATTACCTGTTTTCTCTAATAAAATAAAGCTGATATGAGTGCAATCTATTTGCCTACTCACATAATCTGAGTCTTCTATGATTTGATTTCAAAAGCAGAAAAGGAAGCAGAAATGAAAGAGGAAAAGGAAAAAAAAAGGGGGGAAAGCATGAACAATTCAAAATATGGCTCTAGCATTTTTACTGCAAAATGAAGCAAATGAAATTTCAGTCTGGATTTTTGTAGGGATTCAGAGAACTCACAAAGTTACAGAAATGAAGGGTTTTTATTAAGGTAATGGGAATCATTATAGTGTGGTTTTGGGAAACATTGCTGAGTTTGCTTAAGTGCTAAATAGATAAGAGAGAATGTATATAAGAACTTAAAGAGACCAAGCAGCAGTATAGGTGGGGGATTAGGCTATAAAAATTATTTAGGATTTTCCAACTTTTCCAAATGCTCCTTGTGACTAAAAGGAAAATGAGGAGGAGCACTACAGCCAGTTAGTATGATCTTATTAGTCAAATCACTAAAACTAGAAGCATGTGTTTGGAATGGGAAATACACTTGGAATGACAGAGTTGTGTTTTAATAATGCATCAGCTGGAAGGTGGAGTTATCATGGCTGAGGGTTAGAAGGTGGAAAGAAAAAACAAGGGGGGAAAAATGTGGCTATTCTACACCAGTAGGTCTGAATGAAATTGCATTAGGGTGTTATTTAACTAAAATAAAAAAACAACCCATAGGTTGCTTTGTAATCCTGGCCTATTTCAAGATTTTGTTACTAAAACCAGAAGTTTATCTCTTTGAGCTGCTGTTTTTCATCCCTTCACAGACAAGGAAACAAAAAAAATTGTGTTAGTGACTCTCTAGTCCAAAGGAGAGCAAAACTGCAACAACTAACTTAAATGCAGATGAAACAGGAACTTTGTGCAGGAACATTATTTATATTTATTGCTTTGTTAAAAATACCTTCTATGTATGGCAAATTGTCAATATCAAAAACCATTAAGGGAACTAGCAGGTTTTGTATCTATTCTGTACACAAATCTGTCTCTTTGGTTGTCACCATGCTTTAGGATAGTCTAGACACCAGAGAAATCTTGTACCTCTCAAACATTACCTGACCCAGTAGGAAATATGGAGAGAGAAAATTCTCACTGTTTGGATAGAGTTTGCTGCTTGAACTTCCATCTCTGTCTTGTCTAGGAAAGACACAGTATGTTGGATGGAAAACACCTGTGGACACGAGCTGAGCCACAGGCAGCTGGCTGGACCTTGGGGACTGAATTATTGAGAATGGCAAGTGATGTGAAATGAAGAATGTAGATAACTTGGAGAGTGCTTGGTGGGACACAGGGAAGGTAAAGTTCGTGGTGAAAGTGTAATGATGTTGAGAAAATATGGAGTGCGAGATAGTGTGAAGATACCTTGTGTTCTTGTCCTCAGAAAGGCAACATTTTCTGAAGCATTCTCACTTAGATTACCTGTTTATTAAATGTGGTGTATTGGGAAATACACTAAGAAGTACTTCTGTACTTCGTAAGATCATTCCCTTATTGTTCCCTAACCCCTTGTCATCACTACAAGCTCTGACCTAGACCTTTCATTAATCATAGCTGAAGAATTTTGTAGTTCTCACACCAGGGAAGGAAGTCAGGATTTAATTCCCAGCAATCTTCTCTCATTCATAAATATTTTTGTTACTTTTGTGGGGAAAAGGAAAATTAACTTTCTGCTCCTCTCTCCTTGACAAAACTTGTTCCTTTTGATGGAGTGCAGATATTAGCAATAGCAACGAGAAAAGGAAGTTCAACAATTGTGTTACTCAAATTTCTTCTGTAAAAAAAAATTAAAACCTGAATGTTTGCAAAACAGAACAGTACAAAAATGCTAAAAATCATCAATCATGAGAAAAGGTAACATGCAAAACTAGGTACATTCTGCTTTTGATTGCACTGAAAGTTCTGGATGATGGAACTAATTTCAGGTTACTCTAGATTTTTCTTTTTATGAGAAAAAATATACTCTAGCACATTTATTAAATCAGTTGCCTTCCTTATGATATCGAAACTGAAAGAGTCAAATGTTCTGTTTTTAGGTCTTATAAATTCCTGAGTGTGCAGAATTCAACACACTGAGCTGGAACTTAGAGCATGACAGGTGCAGATTTATGAATCTAATAGTATTGAGATCCTAGATTTAGTTTTTGCTTTTGATTGAACTAAATACTATTAAAATATTGTATCATTACATATATAAGAATGCTTCTTTAAACTATTTTGCACTGCTGAACTGTCAAGTACTTAGCATATCAAAGCAGTAGTATGGTTGTAACAGCCTGTTTAAATTAAACTGGGACATAAACAGAAAATAAAATAAACCATGTCTTTTTCTGGAAAGGTCTGCATTGTTTAAGCTCAGATCTAAAGAGTATTTCCAAAGCCCATGATAAGTTGAGGATATTCTGTGCTGTAAGAGGTCCTTTTTTCAGTCGCAAGACTCTTCGCCCAAAAACTTTTTAAAGTTTCACAACGAACTCCATCAAGAGGCTTTTCTATTGACATCTAATGCATTCTGTCACATCTTTTGCCTAAAGAATGAGAACTTGGCTAACCATAGCTGGAGGCAGGGCAGCAGAAGACGTGTACAGTGACTGTAAGTGGAAGTGAATGACTGCTGACTGCCCAGGCATGGGATGGGAAGGAGAGCTCAACTCAGGCTGAGGCACGCTAGCAGGGTTGTCTCATTCCCTGGAGATGTCCTCTGTGACCCTTCTCCTTTCCTCTCCCTTTTCCTGGGGCAAGCGGCCCCAGCAAGCAGGAGCAAGGACAGGGGAAGATGGCAGATCTCGAGGCAGGGGCTTAAACAGGGCTGTCTGTGCATTCCCAGCAGCGAGGGGGGACAGAGCAAAAGCCTTGTCTTGCATCTGCTCTTAAAGGGGGGCTGCTGTCAGGCACACTCCTGTGCATGCTGGGGAAAGAAATGCCCTCATGTGCAGATGAAGATGGCAGAGAGCACTTCTGCCGTGATCGCTGGATCCTCTGCCCGTCCACACAAACAACACAATTTGCCTGCTCTCCAGGCATGTATTTTTTGAGTGGTGAGGAGGGCTGAGTACTCACAGTACAGCAAAGCAGAGAAATTAACAGGATGCTTAGAAGACTAATAATGTCATGTGGAACTACTCCTGATTTAATTACCAGGTAAAAGGTGGCTGAATCAGTTAAACAGCCATCAAACCATCCAGTGCCTGGCTGGCCTCAGTGACTGTAGTTTGCATGAAATCCAGTTTTGAATGCACAGACATCACTCTTGTTAAGATCAGTAACTCAGACAGTGCAAATTGGAGCTCATGTTGTCCCTCTTAAGAATCATACTAACAATGAAATAGCACCAAAGACTTTTCTACTAGGCATCATCCCTAGAGTTCAGTTTTTGGATTTGAGTCCTTTCAAAAATTCTGAAAGATGCCTACATTTCAATGCTATACATTTCTTCCTCAACAGAGAAATAGGGATTTGCAGGTGCATATTGTGTGTGCATGTCAGCGAGAGAGGAGGCTGGTTCATCGCACAGGTGTCTGTGCAATGCAGCAAACCTCTCAACTTGGTGGAATCAAATTACATTCAGCATTGTGCAGTGCAAATGAGATTTCTTTTCTTGGCAAATGAAAGGCTTTTTAGTACATAGACATTTAAGTGGTATCATTTTGGAAGTCAAACCAACAGGCTGTGTGAGGACAGGCTAAAAAGGGATGTGAGGTGCAAGCGGCAGCTGCATCTGTACTGTTGTCATTGCTCAGCCTTTCACCTTGCACGTGTTCACTATATTGTAAAAATAATTGTAAAATAGTAACAATTTCTTCCATCTCTCTTCTGTGAAGTGCTGAGTGACAAAGTAGTGTCTGGAGAACAGTCATTTTTGTGGCTGAGGAGAAGAAAGGAAGATAAGACCCGGGAAAACACTGATGAAGGGGCATTATCCTTATTTCACCTTGGTGTTAACAAAAGCCTTAACAAGCCTGGAGCCTGAGTGCAGAAAATGTGCCGGTAAGTGTGTGACCAGCCCATGAACACCTGCTGCTGCAGCTGGGTGGGAAAGCAGGAGCTGCTGGAGGTTCCAGTGTTTCCTCAGCAACGGTTTGCATTGCTGAGGCTGTTGCACTCAGCAGTAGCAGAGCACGGCTGGGGGAGAAAGCAGGGCACCGGCAAGGGGCAAAGCCCTGGGATGGTTCTGTGCTTAACCCCAGCAGACAGCAAAGCAATACACAGCTGCTTGCTCATCCCCCCACCGTGTGGGACGTAGGGGAGAATCAGAAAGGTAAAGTGAGAAAACTTGTGGATTGAGACAAAGACAGTTTAATAATATTTAACACCACCCCATCCCCACCACCCCTATAATAAAACAACAAAGAGGAAGGGACCCCAGCCTCTCTCTCCCCCCCACCGCTCTCCACTGCCAAGAAACACAAATGATGCAAAAGCAAACAGTTTCTCACCACAGACTGGCTGGTGCCCAGAGCAACATCAGTCTCCACTAAGACTTTCTCTGGTCAGTTGGGGACAGCTGTCCCAGCTGTATCCCCTCCCAGCCCCTTGTCACCGGTGAGGAGGGGTGAGAAGCAGCAAAGGCCCTGCCTCTGAGTAAGCCCCATTCTGCCATAGCTAAACACATCCCTGTGTTGTCAATGCTTTTCATCACCTGTCCAAAACATCCTCCCACACCAGGCACTACTAAGAAAATTAACTCTACCCCAGCCAAAACCAGTGCAAATTGTTAGGGATGCTGAACAATTGCATTGGGCCTAATCAGTGTTCCTGTGTTCAAGGGATAGGTTTCAGTCTCTGGTGCTCATTGTGTAGGAGAAAGAATGAATCAGTGCTTGCTCCAACACTGGTCCTGATCCTTCAGCCAAGGCTTGCACAAATCTCTCCCCTGCAGGTGGTGACATTTTTTGATATATACAGGCAAGGGGAGGGGAGCCAGTGTAATTAGAAGAAAAAAAAAGCTGAAGGAGAACTAATTAATATAGTAATTTTTTTCTGTCTTTGTTAATGAGGATATGGAATTGGGAAACAGAAATACTGTATATGAAACACTTTGTCAGTTTAAAAACTGTTAGCTGCATCTAGTGAGACTGCTTAATTTTTAGTACTAATAGCAAAGCAATTCCCAGACCAACAGTTCTCTGAGCTGCAGTGGTACTCCGGGGATGCTGCTGCTGTTTGTAACAATATTACTCTTCTCCGTCTTTTTTTTTTTTTTGTCTCATCACTTCCCATTTATTGTGATACTTGCTGTGTGGGATGAGCACAAGGGAGGTTCCCATTTGGAGTGGCTCCTGGATGTCTCTCCATATCCCAGCCAGCTCTCCCAAGGAGCAGCTGCCTTCTCTGTCCCCTCCTGGGCTGATAATTCAGCAGCCACCAACTTTCACCCAGCGTCAAAGGCAGGTGAGGGACAGGTTGCTGATGACTTTTCATGCAATGAAAAATACCTAATAAAGAAATCCTGTGCCAGGATTTTACACAATGCTCCATACAATAGTTGATAACACTAGGTGAAAGTAGCACAATTTGAAAGGAAAGCACCTAGCTTTGTAGCATTGACCTTTTTTCTGTAGTACAGGTTTTTGTAGAAAGCTGGTTGAAGAAAACCATATATCTGCTTCTCACCTTGAAGCAAAAATGAACAGACAGAAGAATTAGTACATTACTATTCTTTTGCCTTTATACTTTGTTATCAAAAGGTTATAATACAGCATGCAATCATATTTTTAATGCAGGCATTCTGACATTGATCCATTTATAAACATTGTTTGTAAATGCCACGCTTAGATTGAAGGCAATGGGGTTTGAGATGTCTAGGATCAAGCACACTCAGCTCTTAAGTAGATTTGCTGATTTGCATGACAACTCATGTTGTTTGTGTGTCCAACCTCTGCATTTTTTGTACAAAAATAAATTGTTTCTTAAGCACATATTTTATCTTCTCTCAGAAATCTAAAGCTGTCAAAATTCAGGCTGCACTCTAATGTGGTCCTCACTATGTCAGTCTTTCTGGTGGACTAACATGCACATAAGCATCCACAGAAGGAAAAACCCCAGAATTTTCTGTTCTCCCACGTTTACTTGCTACAACTGAGTATTTACCCCAAAAGGTTCTGTACCGGACAGCTTTGATTACAAACATGAATGTTTGAATCTGTTCCACACTGGGCCAAATTCAGAACCGGTATTAACTTCAATTTGTTTACTCAGTTTGGGAAGAAGGTGCTTTCTTCCTTTTCTAGAGAGAAGTGGACTTGTTTTCAGTGTAAAAATGTGCAGAGGGACAAATATTGCTTGTGCTGTGCTTCTTGCAACAGATCTGAATTTGGCCTAGTGTGCAAACACAGTTTTAGACTGAATGGGAAATCCTTGATTACTGTATGCAATCCCTTGCTCTCAGATGAAAACAGGTTATAGAATTTATTTATTAAGCTTCAATTTACCTTGCTTATGTATTTTTCTCCCACTCTAATATTAATTAGAGGACTATTCAGGAACCTTTTCTTCCAATGGCTCAAAATGTTCTTCTAAATCAAATCTTATGTGTTCCAAAACAATTTATACCCATTTGTTCTCATGCCACCATTTTCCTTTAGCTTAAATAGCTCTTTCTTCTCCGTGTGTTTACCTCCCCACAACATATTTATAGGCAGCAATCATAACTCTCATTGTTTATCATATCTCTCTTTGCTACTTTAATTAGAAATAGCAGCCCTGATTTCTTCCTTTTTCTTTCCTTTATAAAATGAAAGATTGATTATTGGATATTTGATGCCACCAATTTTCTTTCTTTTTTCTGCGTTAATTTTAAATGGCATCAATTTGTTTAACTTGCTGCTCATACGGAAAAAGGAATTTTATGCCTAATTGGCTGCATTTTCATAGCTACACAAAGGGGACATTGCATAAAGGCAAAGCAATTGGATCCCCTGTCAAAACAAATTAGAAAGTATATTTTTGGTTCTTGTTAGTGTAACAAAAATACTTGAATCCTTCACAAGCTGTATAATCATTTGACCTATTTATGACCTCAGGTGCACTTGGTTCACCTCCAAAGACCAAATGAAGTGATAACTGTAGCTAGTCAATAATCCAGGACTTAGCTGGCCCAGGAGACATTAGTGTTAGTGTCCTATGGGTGATGTCTAAATTAGACGGCAGTCAGGTATGTGTACACTAGAGTGGTCATTAGAGTGGGCAGATGTGCACAGCTAATGGCTTACAGTGGGGATTGCTGCAGGGGGAATTCCTTGAGAAAAAAGTGAGATAATGTGAGACAATAGGCTGTACAAAAGGGCGCTTTTCTGTGACAAATATTTTCAACATACACACTAGTTATGAGTCATTGATGGACAAAATATGTGAATTATTAACTTAACATAAAACGTGAAACTAATTGGGTGCATGAACACCAAAACCATATGAAGGAAGCTTTTAATTCTAAGTATGTAAAAAGCAGGAATGCAGCACAGAGCCTTATGCGTAACGGAATAAAGCTCTACATATGTAAGCAAAAAATGTCTGTGATCTCACTGCAGCATTGAGAGCTAACCAGCATTACTCCCAGCTCACAGAGAAAACTAAGTGCACAAGTGACCTATGTTCCAACATCTATGCAAATCTCAGGCAGATGCAGAGATTTATACACACTTTACACACCCCTGAGGAAATACCCATTTTATACCACTGATGGAGCAGATGTATTTTCCTCTGTGAAATGTGCATAGAATCTGATCAGAACAAAGTGTTTAATGCATTCAACACAAGCACACACCATCCCTTAACTTTACCAGTACACTGGAATAGAGAGCAATGTTGTACCAGAACTAATTAGAGGGTTTGTTTTATGCTATGGCTGTACATTTGCAGAATCCTGTGCCATTCCAAATGGAAATTCTTATCCAGGCACAAATAACTTTTATCTTGATCAAAACTGGCATTGTGATGACAAGCTGTCAATGAGAAGTATTACAATCCCTTAAAAATTTTGATATGGGTTTCCAGTATTTTCTCCTCCTTCCCTCCCACTTCCGTCTTTTAACTTTGTAGATGTGGAAGATAGAAAAGTGAAAAACTCTGGACAAAAGTCATCCCAAAAAGAGCCTTATAGAGTAAACAGTCCAGTTTTCCATCTGGATATTTTGTAATAGGAAAGTGAGTGTTATGCTGCAAAATTTGAATTTGTACTTATAATTGTTTTATTGTCATACCATCAGAATAAGAGAACACAGTGCAGTTATGGCCTGTGTAATCCAAAACTATAAAATGAGATGTATATTTGAGACATCAAGGCATTTGAATGTGTCTTGTGCCATGGTCATGGAAAATTATGTAAGGATCCATGAATAAAATATTTTAAGTACTAAACATAGTAAAAACATAAGAAAAAAATGAACAAAACATGCAATAATGAATCAAGAAGGAAATAAATCCTTTAATCTTTTTCTGACTTTGGATCATAGCACTCTAAGTAAAGCAAAATTACTCATAGTTATGTCCAGAGAAATGCATAATTTACAACCTATCCACCACAAAGATTTTAATCCTCAACTTTTTTGGAACCCTACAGATGGAGAAATTATTGTTAGCCCTTCTAAGCCTTTGATACTTCAGTGAGGAGATCCAAAAAGGGAGCATTAGTGTCCATAGATTTAAACTCAGGATTAGCAAGATGTTAGTGTTGAATTCAGGGCATTGAAAGCCTGTCTCACAAAACAAACAGATCACTCATCCTGCTTCTGCCATCAGCTGGCAAGAGCATTGCAAGGAAGACTGCTTGTTCCAAGGAACTTGAAGCTCACCTAGTGACACAGATATTTGTCAGTCTAATGAAAGCCTAGGAGAAAGGAATGTATAAATTGGAAATGACTTAGGTAGCTGAGTTCTTGAGGGGTTAAATATAATACAATTATTTCTTCATGCCAAGTGATATGGCAGCTGATTTTGAGATGTGACGTTTTAATGATAAATTAGTTTCTGCGATTATTCAGGACGTTACTGCTCATTGGTAGTGAGACAGGTTTTGGTGCTTGTTAGCTGAAAACCCAAGATCTGTCAGAATCAGGGTACTAAGGAGATCATTTATACTGACTGATAAAAATGAAGTGTTCTCATTCTAGAACTGATTCTTAATAATATCATTTTGCAACTAGTGAAGTGATATGAAGAACAACTAAAATAAAGACTATACTTCCAGACTCTTGCTGAGAACAACCCAGCCCTTCTCAAAGTATAGACCTTTCTGCTTTTGAATTAAAACTTAACCTTGATTTTTCTGATTGGGCTTCCTTTAGATAATCATCTGGAGATGCAGTAACTACAAACTAGGTTTTCTGCTGGCTCACAGGCTGGCATTGGTCCAGTGAGGGAGTGAAACTACAGGGAGCTCCACATCTGAGAATCCCAAGCTGTATCTGTCTGAGTTTAAATGATTTTAGAGTTTTAAGAGCTTATGATTCTCCAAGCTGTCTCCATGGATTTAATGCAGAATTGAGAAATTCAATTACCTGGACAGAGACATGAGTTTTATGCTGTAGAAACTGTGAGTGATGGTGAAACAGGAAGGGGTTAATTACTTGATCAGATTTGCTCTGAGTGTTTGCAATCTTTTTGAAATTCCATGATCTGGAAAATTAACTAAGCTGGTTTGGGGAATAGAAAGAGGGACTCTGAGTGTTTCCCACTTTTGGGAAATTATGAAGAGTTTGAGTAAGAAAATAAATATTTTATTTAAAAAATCAAAAATCTTGCAGAGATCATAGTTGGGTAAAAAAAGGCTTTGTGTCTCCATGTGGGTGAGAAGGCAGTTGTGAAAGACTTTTGAGTTCTCTCATCTACATGAACTGTTTTTCTATATTTTCTGATGGTGACTCTATCTGAAAACGTCTGCCTCCTCTCAGAACTGACATAGCACTAAGGACAGTCAAATAAACTGTGTCCTCACATGCAGAGCCCCTGTGCTGAGGAGGTGGAAGAGAAAACTGGCAATGGTCTTGAAGAAAAAAAATTAGGCAGAGGCAAGATGGGTATTTAGAGAATTCAGAATTTTTGATGGAGGAAGTGTGCTTTAAAAACTTAAGCATGAACAGAAAAGTGTTATTAATTTACACCCTTTCCTCTGTTTAAAATGACTTTTTTAGCAGTTAAATTTTGCCTATTTACAAAAGTTAACCAGCCTGTCTGTTACCTCACCACTGTTCAACCAGAGAAGTAGTGCTGACCTAACATTTGCCTACTTTAACAGTGAGAACAAGGTCAATCCTACATGCCGGTATCTCTTCAGGAAATAGTTCTAGTTTAATGCAATGATTTCCATATTGCAGCAACATTTTAACATCACTTTCTTCAGAGTCCTGGTACCTATGTGATAAACAGGAGAGACACTGTGCCTGAGAGAACAGCTTGAACCAAGGCTGAGGGGAGTAGCTGGGGCAGGGTGGAAGATAGTGCTGCTCAGCTCTGGTCCCTTGGAGATGGAGAGAGCTGTGGCAGAGGGTCAGGATGCCAGAGGGCTTCTTTCTCCAGCAGGTCTGGCCAGTGGTGGCCCAGGGGATGTGGTGATGCTCATCCTTTACCTACTGTGTGTTAGAGCTGATGGAAACATCAAACAACAAGAAGGAGAAACACAGAAGTGAAAAGAGCATGACGGAAAGATGCAAGCATGCCAAGAGCAAGAATCTCCTGGTGGAGCAGGAGGTGAGAAGGGAAACCCATGTCTGTGAACTCCTTGGTTGCCTTCCTTGGCCTGAAAGACCTCTGCAGACGAAAGGAGTTTGCTGTTCTGTTCTGGAAGCAGCAAAAACTTATTAAGCTTTTTTTCTTCTGGGAAAAAGAGAGATATATGTATGTGGCTGTGAAGGGTGTTTAGGGCACTGTACCTGCCCAGGGAAGATCACCTTCATCCATGTGTGGTGCTGGGTTATTGGCTGAGAGCCTTGACCACATGGCTGCTCCTCCTGTGGCCGTTCAAGGAATATTTCACATTTCTGAATATTCAACTTTTTTATAGAGACCGAAGCATCTTCAGAGAGGTAAGCAGAGTCTCTCAATTCCCAGAGACGCTGCTGAAAAATTTAGCTCTAAGGCTCTTTTAAGCGCTCATGTTTTTTCTGAGTCAGACAGAGCAGGTCTGGAAGCTGAAGTTCTGCACAGTTCTTGGCGTCCCCATTACAAATGCAAAGCCAACATCCTTTTTCCAGTTTGACCAGAAATTTTGTCCTGCTGCTAGAAAAGATTTTCTGACAGAAGTTTGCAATACTCGGATAAACTCCATGAAAACCTTTTCTGTAGATGAAGTAGTGTGTTCCAACTTCTTTGCCATAAAATTTGCTGTTAAAACATTATTTTACAGAAATGCATCCTGTTCTGGAGACTTACAGGGGAATTATTGTAGATTTCTACCTGTGAAGCCCTACCAAAGACTGGATTCAAAACCTAGGAAAAGCAATGAAAGTTTTCCCTTCAACCTATCTTCCCCTCAGTGCACTCATGCAGCACCAGTTTGGTGGGAGCCCACAAGTTCCTGGTTGCTCTTTAAAATCTCCTTCCCACAATAGACTTAGTTCACTTGGAATGAGTCAATTAAATTAGGAGTTTATCTCAGCTAACTGACTTCTAAACTTCTCAGCTGTCTTTGCAGTCCCGAGGGCAGCTTCATAGACACTGATCGCACTGGACAGGAGATAGTGGCATTGGGTTGATGGGCAGCTGATGCCAAAAGAGAGCACCTAGCTCAACTTGGCAGTGATTTCAGTCTTCAGGATGGATATTACTGCTGCAAGTGGAGCAGCTCCTCTGGGAAGCGTTATATGCACATTATCCAATAGAGGCATTTTTAAAATTAAAATTCATTCTCCAAGGAGAGTCTAACAGCCCACAAAGATGCTGGGGAGGAGAAAGACTGTAAAGAAATGCAATTGGTCTGAGAGGAACTATTTTAGTATTGCACGCTCCTTTCTTTCTTCTATGGCCGTGGCCTGGACTCACTGACCATGGGGCTGTAGGGTCTCAGGTGCTGGACCACACTGACCAAGGGGGGCTCAGCCAGGAGCTCAGCAGCCACCAGCTCTGTCTCCAGCTGGCTTTCCTGTGATGGGAACTTCAGCACGTGGCCTCTGCGAGCACTGCTGTGTGCTTTGGCATCGAAGGAGGTGCTTTAAAAACTTATGGAGTATAAGCAGGGCTTTACTTCCTGCTTTGTCCCACCTTGGCATTAAGAATGGGAATGAAGAAATCAAGCTCTCCGACTCAGGCTTGAATTTCTGATCTACCACCAGCTTCCTTTCTGTTTCTCTTCTAATTAGTCTCACAGAGAGATGCTGGAATTGTTGAGTAGGTCCTGGAGGGAATAACACTGTACATATGCCTTTTGCCCAAAGCGTGAGGGGAAAAACCCCTCCTGTTTTGGCATTCCTGGAAATCTGCAAATAATCTTTTTATTGGTGTTTGGACACAAATGATACTTTGAAACTTTGAACATACAAGGCTACTGCCATTTTTTGTGGGGAGAGGGAGCGGGGGATGTGGACAAAGCATGACAGGGTAACTAAGGAAAGGGCATTTGGAACTGAATGCACCCCTGGGATCTCTGGGAGTATGTCAGTACCAGGGGCTTTTCCCACGGCAGTTCTGCAGCTTTTATCTGTTTTCAGCACAATTACAGTGGATCTGCAGGGACTTTGAAAATTCCCCTTTAGGCTTGATCTGGGGAGTCCTCTGATTGCAGAATTTATTTCTGCCTTTCTAAAATTTCTGGCTGATTGTCCCATTAGTTAAAGTGTGGGGAGGATGTGAAACGGGAAGCTGCAGAAAACTAGGCAAGCCATGTTTATTTTTTGCTCCCTCTGATGTCTCATTCTGTACCCTTTGTGCACACACAGCTTTTATGCTGGCCAGTTGCAACCTTAAAAGTGACAATAATAATTCAGGTCACAGCCTAATAAAGCATCTATAAACATTCATATCTTCTGGCATATGAATAGCCCTTTTGAACATCAGGAGTTTTATTACCTTGTTGTTTTTGTGAATAAGAGATTTTTCCATGGGTCTCAGCAGCTGTAGTGATTAAGTAAACTAATATGAAAGAGAAAAATGGTTTTGAGAAGTTTTTTGTTTTACCAAGTGGGTAAAAGGTCTTAGAACCATAGTATAATTTGGGTTGGAAGAGACCTTTAAAGGTCACCTAGTCCAATATCCCAGCAATGAGCAGGGACATATTCAAGTAGACCAGGTTGCTCATATACATCTATCCATTCAATTTTTATGTTTTAAACTTATCAGGAATCAATATAAAATATTAGATATATTTATATTAAATATCTTTATTTTACACACTTTCGACAGAAACCTAAGGGGAGTGTTTTGATCAATATTTCCATATGAATTTCATTAGTCATGGAAACCAATTAGTTCCTAGCAGTATCTGTAATACAGATGCTTTCCACTGGGAACTTTGATGAAATTTATCTCATTTCTCATAGGTCCCTCGACGCCCATGAGAACAGCAATATCTTTCAGGGCCACTACTGGCCCAGAGTGGCAAGGTCATGATGAAAGTTGCCACCTCCTTTGTCCTGTCTTTGTCTCATGAAAAGGAATGAAGGAATAGAGATTCAAACCTCTGGATTTTGCATTCTCTAGAAATGCCCAGTTTTCCCATTAAAATGTGCTGTAGATAGAACACAATTTACTAAGACAGAAGGATATTAGACATAAATACGTTTTCAGACAGCACTTCCTCACAAACACGATCTCTTGGAAATTGTGATTGACTGACAATCTTGCCTATTTTCTGTAGTACCATTTGAGCTTCTTTTTTTAGCAATTGTATGTTTTTATTTGAACTACAAATAATTTCTTGCCAATTATGCTGATGAAGTGTGAAGCTCATTCACAATTCCTCTTTCAGATTCCAGTTCAGTACACAATAATCTTCAAACTACCTACGGTTGGATTGTCAAGGTAGAAGTAGGTTATTTGTTGCTGACATGATTTGACCTACATGAGAAGGAGAAAAAAATAATTTCCCCTTTTTGCTGGTTCTGTAACCTGTATTTACAAAAATGTGCAAAGTCCATCCTTAAGAAACTAATTTTCTATCTCAGGCCAAATAGTGCCACCATAAGTTCAGTTAGCTGACTTCACTGCAGAATGTAAGAGGAAATAATTTACTCTAGTATTCGCAAAAACATGTTTTGATTTGAAATATGTATGTGCATATATGTCCTTCAGAGGAGCTGATTCCAAGGAAAAAGCTGAAGACTAGTTAGCAGCCTGAAGGATAGGGAATTCCCTTGGGCTGATAGCAGCCATGCTTTGAGCAGTGTAGACTGGAAAAAGACTTAAACCACAAATCTCTTACTATTCAAGCAAACGCTTTAACCATGCCTAAGGTGATTGGTGCTGGCACTACTCACTCTAGCACTTTTTTCAGTGTATATGCCCAGGGCTGGTGTGCTCAGAGATGAACCCAGTGCTGCTTCTTCTCTGTGTCAGGTGTGGTCTGTTTGCCCAAGGGAGAGGAACCCATAGCATCCCTTGTACCATCTTACTAAATTACAGCAGTGCTTAGGCAGGACACGGGAATGAGTCTGTTCAGACTTTGTTCTTCTGAGTAAGAGCAAATGTCTGTGTTTAGGGGTCTAGTTCAAAAAACCAACAATCTAAAAAGTGTGAACAGGGCTAGAGAGCACTGGGACACAAGACTTTTTAATCACCTTCCCAGGCTTGCAGCTGCCTGGATCCCAAACTTTGCTGAGAGTTCATTCTGTTTTTATCTACACTCTACAACTGAGTGTTATTGCACTTGGCTTTGTGCAGTTGTCATACATTTACACTCTGAACTGTCTGAGAATAACCCTCTGGAAAAAAGCTGTTCTCACTTCCAGAAAAGTTACTCTGGGTGGACATTGGTGTGATCAAGGTCAAAATTTATCCTTTGGGAATTTAGAAGCAGACTTGTTTTTGCAGAGAAAGTCAGAGTCAGTTTGTATTCTGGAAACTCAGAAGCTGGTGTAGAGCTGGGGCTTTAGCAATCAGGTTTTTTTGGCTAGTAACCAGCCAGCTACTTAATGCTAATAAAGCCATGTGAAACAGTTTTTGCTGAAGTTCTAGTTACAACTGTCTTTGATTAGTATTTAACGCTGAAGATCAGCCCCCTGCAACTGCAGACTAAGGTACTCCTCAGCATCAATATGAGAAAATTGGTCTCTACTATAACTCCGTGATTTTGAGACAGGAATAATTCAAGAACGTAAATAATTAAGCCTCCTAAAACTGTAGTTCCACTTTCTCAGTCATATTGTGCCTTGCATGATTTTTGAGGACTTTCACCAGATAAATGAAGCTACTTGATGTGCTAAGGGGTTAATCAGTTTGGTTTCTTAACAATTCCTAACCACAATGAAAACATTTTAGCACCTAAGAGGAGAGATTGTGGGTGAAAAACGGAAGATACATGATTTATCACTCCCCTCACAAATAAAATTTATTCATTGCATCCACCAGCCATCACACAGATGGTCAGAAAATTGGCTTTGTGTAGGGATGTGGATTCAGGCATGAATATTAATATGAGACAGATGTAAACGCATATTAATATGCATTTGCTTTGCATGGACTGACATTACAATATTTTCATTAAAGAAACCGCATTTGAAATGGAAAGTATAGGTCACCTTTTAAAAACATAAAATAGTCGGGTACTATATATTTACACCTTCTTGGAACAACAGAAACAATGGAAAGAATTTTTTATTTTAAAAAGAAAGAAGAGCGTGTGACTTTTCTTGTAGAAAAATATGTTGGATGCAGCACAACAATTAATAAATCAGGAAAACATCTCTCACTTCGTGGTTAAAACACATTTTCTCCCTTTTGCCTGCCTTGTTATGCTGGCAGTAATGCACATCGTGAAGTGGGGGTGATAGATACCGGCCTTCAGATCAGCATACGGTGAAGTTCAGCTAAGTTAGGTAGACTGACTAAACTCATTCTGTCTCAAAATGCAACACTCAATATGTTGTTTTTCCAATGGCAGCAATGCATAAAACCCATAAGATTTATGAAGATACAGTATTTCATGTGTGGGTTTTTTTTTGTAAGGGACAGCATTGATGTTCACAGCACCATTCACATCTGTGCATTGTTAGTATTTGCTCATTGTTAGCATTGTCCCTTTGCCCAAAGAGAAACACAGTGTCTTTACATATGTCACATTATAAAAGACAATTTCACAGATATCTGCTAAGCTTTTTTTTTGCAAAGGTTCTGTAATGGAAATATAATTTCAAAGGGAAAATGTGATTTATTTTATTCTTATATGAAATACTGAGGTGCGTTCTAGCTGGTAGCTGTAACACTTGAGTGTTTGAGAAAACAGTTTTATAGTTACACACATTTGCAAGGAGAGTTTGCTGAAGTTAAGATGAAAGGTATCAGCAGGCTGTCCAGTGTCTTGTCAGATCCCATGCACCCTTTGAATTCCACTACATGGTTATAAATCTGTCGAAGCACCAGTCTGGCTTCTGCTTGCATTGTAAAGCAAGCAGGTAGCTCTCTGTATCCTGCACGTGCAGTTGTGAACTTGGGGAGCCTACTCTCTCGTCCACAGCTGTGTACTTTAAAGATGGCGCAAGTGCTGGTGCAAACAAGATGGATCATTTTGTCCCTGCTCAGTCCCCGTGGCTTGCAATAAGATGGAGATAATAATTCCACAGCTGTAAATTGCTCTGAGTGATGAAACCCACAGTATATCGTCAGCCAAGCCCCACTGCTTGCTAAGTGCAGGATGAGGCACAGAAGCTGCAGCCCAGGGGGCTCCTTGAGCTCTTCCCTTCAGTAAGGCTGCTCAGGGCATGCCAGAGGAGCCTCCTGCTCTGCTTTGGGCTCGGCACCTGCCCTGATGGAGATGAGTTTGGAAAAGGCTCTGGGGAGACAGCTGGTGGCCTGTGGATTGCCCTGGGGGGTGGCATTTTTGGTAAGTTTTTAGAGCAACCAGTCACTCGGGTTGGCACAGTGAGAAGGGGGTAGTGTGTGCTGCTCCAGTGTTTTGGAACCCTTTCTGAAAACAGCAGCCTGTTACCTCTTCATGCTGCCAGATGCCAATGGAGGTTTTTTTGTATTTCTTGCAGCAGATGCTGGGTAAATAAATGTGGACTCTGTGACCTTTGCTCCGGCCCTCCCATGGAAGGGGAGAAGGAAACTTTGTACTTTTTTTACTTCTTCTCCTCCTTCTCCCTTTACAACTTGCTAAGTTTCAGAAAGTTTCACACAGAGGACTGCTGTGTAGCTCCTGGGAGTGTGCTGCCCTTGTTTTCCCTGTGGCTGCCTGGCTCCAGCTCAGCTGTCAGTCAAAGAGAGCATCTCCAGGAAGGCAATGCAGGGGGGACCCAGCTTTCAGCTCATTATACACTTCTGTCAATAGAACAGAGGCGATCTCATTCACACAACGTGCTTTGTACCACAGGTAACTTCCTCAAATTCCCAGTCATAAATCTTACTAATTCAATATTCTGTGGTCTGATCCACCTGGCAAGCTAGCAGAGGTGTCAGCAAATCTGGCAGCTCCCAGCAGTTCTTTTCTCTCATGACTTCCCTCTCCAGCCCCATGTTCAATATATCTCTCTTCTCTCTCCCTCATCTTCTTTTTTTCCCTTCAAAAAATGCCAGAAAACCCGTACCTTATTCAGCAAGTTTTCAGAAATTTTTTCAATGAAAAAATGCAGATTTAAAAAAAATTACTTAGTTAATTTTTTTTTTAGATTCAAATATTTGTTGGACAAACCTAGCTTATTTATGTCTCATTTTGGCTGAGCATTCAATTGAATCTCCCTGGGATACCAAGTTGTCATCAGGGAGTCTGATTTGTGTCTCATATGTTGCAAGGCACTGGCCAGGTAGACTGTGAGAAAATAAGGATGGTCTCCTGTTGCTTGCATTGTTTGCTTTCTGAAAGTGTTCAATATTCACATTTTCTATCCAAGTGCCAGTTTTCATTTAAGTGTAGCACAGGCCACAAGTTGGGCAATGGAAGGTGGGAGATAGGCACAGGTGTGACAGGGCCCTGTTACCACAGAATTCACCCACTTTTTAAGTGACAAGAGGTTTCTGTAAGATGTGAGGCTGTGCTTAGCTCATTAATCCCCCCCTGTACATACATGTTAATAGGCCATATACTACATGTTATATACTGGAAAGCTTCATGTTGATGACTTGTCATCTTGAGAGCTACGTTTGCACAGTTAAATGTGTTCTGATATTTTGAAAACAAAAAAATAGGAGTTGTGGTACCTATAGTACCTCCTTTGGGAAAAAAAAGAAGCTGGATGAAGGCCAAAAATTAACTATCCTTGTAAATTAAATAATTTTAAAAAATATCTTTATTTATTTTTCATTAGTAGATAATCAATGAAGAAGAGAAGGGAGCTGGGATCTGCATCTGCATGTGATCACTTGCTTTGTTTTCTACACTACACAAAGAGTTTCCATAAGATTGTTTTCAAGACAATGGTATTGGAGGTTCCTTGGGTCCCATTGGATCAGACTCCAATGATCTTAATCAAGATATTTTCTTTCTGTCCTAGCAGCAGTTTGGAGCAGTGGGGACTGCAGTATTTACCTCCACCCAGAGTGAGTGCTCAGGCTCTTCCAGGCAGTTTGTTGGCTTTGCCCCTGACTGAGGAACTTTATCTTGTGCTGCTCAGTAGTCTGCATATCTTTCAGCTGCTGTTCCTTGTACCAGTTGCTGTTTTCTACTTATATGCTGTTCTTTGCAGTATTAAGAAATCAAACTCTGTTTCTGTCTTTGCGGAAAATAGAGATTTTTACAAACAGTATCATTGTGAGCAATGCCTTGGAGAGCTTATGGGTGCCAGTGACTCCCTAGAAGGCTAGGGAAGGCCAGAGAGCCTGATGGGGCTCTCACTGGGCATCACAGGACATGGATCTCAGTGCCAGGTTCTGTGGGGCTCTGCACTGCTTCCCTCTGGATACTCTGAGCAGTGTGCTGCAAGGTAGGACACTTGTACAGAGCTTTAGCCTTTCCTTCTATTTTACTGCCTTGAAATTACTCTCAAGCCAGTTAAGCATAAATAAAATATTCACAATACCAAAAATGGATAGCATTCCCAAAAATGGAATGAAACAATTGAAAAATGGGAAGCTATGATACCTCTGTGGGATTTGTGTGGGAAGAGCCTTCCTATGGGTGATCCCTGATGTGGTGTCTGGCACCAGGGATTGGCCACAGGGTCTGCCTTTGTGCAGGTGGGTGCTGCTCAAGCCCTGTTAGCCAGTGCCTGGCCCCCTCACCTCCAGGCATTGCTCTTTAGCTTGTTAGTAGCATCAGAATGATTAATTTCTGTCCCAGACTCACTTCTTTCTGAGAAGACAGACAAACAGACTATTTCTCTGAGTTAATGAAGCTGCTGCTTCCCTACCTAAAAGATGTCAAGGCATGGTCCCTGTTGCTTAACTGATCACAACCAGTCCTGGGTCAGTGGAAGTGCAGCCTCCCTTGCTCCTTTGCACACCCTTGTGGGCAGTAATAGATATATTTTGATATAAAATATGACTTTCCCTCAACCTTACACTTTAACTGCATCTGTACTTTGTCAGACACACTCTTACAAATGTCTAAATGGTTCTGTAGTCATTTCATGGTGACATAGTCTTGGGATGATTTGACCTCAACACTTTTTTTTGTTGATGCATACTGAAATAACCACGTATTTGTGGTTCAAGTCAGACAGGATTGTTTTCTGTCTGCATTGGATTTTCAAGGACAGATGGCTTCCAATGTGTAGAGCTCAATTCAAGTTAAAACTGGAGAGGAAAGTAGTTTAATTCTTTGCAGGAATTACTGTCTAAACAGAGCCTGACTTCAACAGATTTCCATGCAAAACCCTTTGATTCCCATTTTCCATCTGTGATAAATTTGGGTTGTTATTGTTGGATTTGTATCTTTCCTTTGATAAACATATTAAAATATGGTCAAAAAAGCTTTTTATCTTCTAAAAGATATACTGTGAATGAAATCCCCTCTGATTTCTACGAGTTTGGAAGCAGTTTTCCTGTTTTTATTACAGTTGCAGCAGGTTTTTGCAATTCTTTGCTTGTGGTTTTGCTCACAATGCTAATGCAGAGTTTGTGTTTGGCTCAGAAAGCAGCTGTAAAATGGAATTCAGTACCTGGAGATATTAATATTTCCCTCACCCTGACACTTCCCCCATTTTTTGCCGTTGATTACTACCTCCACCAGAATGAAACTAGAGTCTTGGCAGTCAGTTTTGGGAGGGATGCTGAATGCCACACTTCTGATGTCAGGCTTGAGAGTGTTCCCGTGATTCTTTCGATTTCTCAGTGAAGGACTTGACTCTCCGACAGTGTGAACCCAGAGCCTTCAACCCTTAAGCTTCTGCTTTTGCATCTTCCCTCACTGAGCAAGCCATAGCTGCAGAAAGAGACGTCACAGCTGTCAAGACCTTATGGGTCCTGTGGTGATGGTCAGTCATAGTTACACTGTTCCTCCCAAAGTAGCTTGGATGACCTAAGATGGTTACAGGCCAAAAAAGGAACACTTGAACTCTGATTCACACTGGCTTGAACTGTGGTCAGTTATTTCCTTGTGAAAATATCCCACTTTTTAATCTCTTCACTGAAATGATTGCCAGAAGGACTTGGGGGCGCTGGTCGATGAAGAAGCTTGACATTTCCCGAGAATGTGCGCTCAACAGCCCAGAAGCCAGTGGCATCCTGGGCTGCAACCAAAGCAGGGTGGCCGGCAGGGCAAGGGAGAGTGTTCTGCCCCTCTGCTCTGCCCTTGTGAGACCCCACCTGCAGTGCTGTGTACAGTTCTGGAGTCCCCAACAAGAAAAGGATGTGGACCTATTAAAATGTGATCTGAGGAGGGCTATAAAGGCACTCAGAGGGTTCGAACAGCTCCCCTGTGAAGACTGGCTGAGTGAGTTGGGGTTGTTCAGCCCGGAGAAGAGAAGGCTCCAGGGAGACCTTACGGCAACATTCAGTTACTTGAAAAGGACCTACAAGAAGGCTTGAGATGGACTTTTGACAGGGGTATAAAATGGTAGAACAAAAGATATTTGCTTTAAACTGGAAGAGACTAGGTTTTGGTTACATATTAGGAAGAAATTCTTCACTGGGAGGGTGGTGAGACACCAGAATAGGTGGCCCAGGGAATGCCAGGCTGGATGGAGCTTTGAGCAGCCTGGTCTAGTGGAAGGTGTTCCTGCTCACAGCAGGGGGGTTGGAACTAGATAATCCTTAAGGTTCTTTCCAACCCAAGCCATTCTATGATCTTCATTATCTGTAATGGTATTGTTACGATTTGCCAACATCTGTGTCACTGACGAATCCAGCAATCTTAGCTGTTGGTTTGTAGCTGACAATGACACTCTCTTTGACTGAGGCACCTGTGGGCATCCAGCTTCTTGAAGCAAGCAGGACCTCTCTGCAGCAGCAGGTGCCCCTCACTGCTGCAGCTGGGCCAGAGCTGGGCAGTGAGCCTGGGTGCCCAGGGGAATTTATTCTCTGAAAGACCCTATCCTTCACCAGATACTGACACCCACATTTTCCTAAAGTTGTCTGTCTGACAGAGGAAGGCAAAATGTAGCAACCATTTTATTCTATGTGTCTATCCTGCTGGATAGGATTTGGATAGAACAGGAGATGATAGTTTTCAGCCTAAAAAAGGTAGATTCAGACTAAATATAAGGAAGATATTTTTTGTGATGAGGTTGATGGAATACTGGCACAAGTTGCCCGAAGAGGTGGTAGATGACCCATCCCTGGGAGCATTCAAGGCCAGGTTGGATGGGATTCTGAGCAACCTGATCTAGTTGAAGATTTCCCTCCCATAGCAGCGAGGCTGGTCTAGACAATCTTTAGAGGTCCCTTCCAACCCAAACTATTCTACAATTCTCTGATTCTACAACTGTATTATTCTATGATTTTCTTTCAGTCTTCTTTCCCAGGCTATGGCATTTAGACCCTGGAGTCGAAAGTCTTATTATATTCTCTTGATTTGAAGAGTAGCATTCCCTCCTTCAGCAAATAAGAATACAACCCTAAGCCAACTAATTTAACTGATAATATTTCACTTTCAGGATATTTTAACCCATATAAAATACTGAATACTTTGTCCCTTGAAAAGGTGTATTTCTCACACCTTTATTGAGAATCAGAAAGATCCCCCAGAGCAGTTGCCTTTCCCTCGTGTACGCAAGGAAACCTTGGCACGATGAGGATGAAATGCTGCTGGTGCAGCCCCAAAATCAGCCCCAGGACTGTGCTGGGCTCAGTGAGATTACACAAAGCAATTGGATCATTCAGATTGTTTGCTGTCTTGCTAAGTTTAAGGTTGACAGTCAGATTCAAACACAAGTTCATCAGTTTTCATTTTGCTAAGCTTTTGTTCAGTGTTGACACACTGTGTATTTTGCTTCAGTTAATGGGTTATTTCTGTTGCACAGGGAGGATTAATTGTACCGTGATCATTTTGCAGTTAGTATGTCATGGATATTAATCAATCTGAGTCTGGAAAAAGATGAGTATTGATCTGTGTTATTTGCTAGAAGTACACTGCCACATTTTTGCTTGAGAGCTCCCTTGCGAAATGTAATTTGTTTGTGCAAGCTTGAAACAAAAATTCAGTCACAAGAAGAGCTAATTAAAATAATGGCTTGCTACTATTTTAATATGAATTCACTTTTCAGTCATTCATATTGCTGCATGCCTTCCTGTAATGACTGCAGGCCCACAAAATTAGGTAATGGCGTGGACTGGACAAGCACTGTGGCCAAGCACGGTGCCTGAGAGCCCAGGGAAGAGGCAGGTTACCGCAGTCTGAGCACACATCTGTGCCTGCATGGCAGAAGAGCATGGGACTTTGACTCTGAGTTAGTTGTCAGGGAGTAAGATGCAAATATCTGCATTCCTCCATGCATCCTCCATCCCCATACCCAAGGATCCACTCTCCTAATCTATCATCAGGGAGTAGCTCCAGCTTCTCTCTTGGGCACCTCTGTTGGGTGGAAGAGCCTGGCGGTGCTGTTGTGTGGCTCAGGGTCCTCTGCCCTCTTGCCGAGGCTCCTTGTGACCTTCCTGTGAGTGAAACTGAAGCTTCTTGCAGGAAAAAAACATGCTGATGATGTGACTGAGGCCACCAGCTGTTACCACAAAGGTGACAGTAGAGCTATGAGCTATTTGGAACAGCTTTTGAGCAACCCCAATCTGGTCTGAATTTAAAAAGAAATCTGTGTCAGTGGTTTCTCTGCCTCCCTTTACATTCCTGATTTTTTTTTTTGGTTCTTGTTTTTTTAATCTTAAACTCTTTAAAGACTTTTCTGGTCCTTAGTTTAGACAGATGAACAACAGAACTTTATAAGCTGATTGTGTTCAGAGGTACATCTGCAGCAATAATTGGGATACAGAAGGACAAGGGAATGTGTCACTCAAACATTTCACAATCACTGTTGGAATGAAACCACAAACACAAACCACATTCTGTTGTTAATTGTTTGATTTAAAGCCATAAACCCTGTAAAACTCAAAGACACAAGAACAATAAAATCACATAATGCTGGTGAAAGGCACGCAAATTTTAGGACCAGATTCCTGTCCCCAGATTCACATCAGCTCATGCACAGATCTTGCATGAACCAAGCTAAGATGTAAAGTCTCTTTTTTCAGTCTCCTGCAAGCAGTGCTGCAGGGGGAAACTGGGATGGCTGGGATGGTTCAGGAATACAGGCACATCCTACCCTTTCTTCTTCCTCTTTTCCCCCCTCTCTATTCTCTTTCACACTCCTTTGAAGCTTGCCATACAGCTTTGGTGTAGTTGCCCTAGAACTCAGTGGAAATTCAATTCTAGTAGGAAAGTAACTGTGTTAATCACACAAAA